>JAOBYF010237767.1:0-10027 GCA_025403605.1 Parazoanthus darwini | reverse complement strand
GGTTTTCCAGGCCTGGAATTTAAATTTTTGATTTTCCAGGACTTTCCAGGTTTTCAACAACCCCGTACGATCCCCTTGTTTATGCAGGAAAGTGCCATTATTTTTCCGTTTCGTGGGGAAAGCAATTTAACGCGACTCGCAGCGCAACACTAAGCAAAGCAAAGAGGAAGAGCAGAGTAAATAGAAACAAAGAAAAGAAAAGAAAAGAAAAGTAATAAGAAACAGCCAAACAAAACAAAACAAGTAAGGTAAAGTGAAAAAACAGTTGGAGAGTAAGGGAAACTTACATATTATCACCACCACAATTCCAAAGATTTTTATGCGACTCAACCAAAACCGTGACCTCAAACTAGAACTCTGTTTGAACTAAACACTTTGTCAATCTGACGGTCTGTCTGTCTGTCTGTTTGTCTGTCTGTCAGTCTGGCTGTTTGTCTGTTCGTCCAGCCGTCCGGCCGTCCATCTATTTGTCTGTCTGTCTGCCTGCTTGCTCATCTGTTTTCTGCTTGATAACATCGTGTCACAACTTCTTCCACGTACCTGGCTTGTAGTCTGTCCAGTCGAGATTTAGTTTCTTACTTCGGGCCTTTTCAATATCGACATATTTTCGATCCTAAAGACAACGACAAGATAATCAACATGATTAAAGAAATGTTCATGGAATTTGTTAAACTGAGATGCAGAAAGATTAAGATCAATTTCGAATTATTAAGAAAACTTTAAGAACAACAACAAGAACAACACTTAAATGGGCCTTGACTCAACCAAAGACCGGCATTGGATCGCCTGTGCGACAGACTCACGAAGGGTGGGGGCGGGGAATTATAGCTTTTAGTGTGTCAAAAGCTGTTAGCAGCGCGCGCGAAGCCTGAGAATGAGATGACAAATGTGCGCAAAAAAGGAGCCTGGAAGAAGACGTGGTGGGGCTCCTTTTCTGTGGCCACGTTTTCATGTCGGGCCGCGCGCTACTAAGACAAATCCCCGACCCTTAGTGATAAGCTAGTGTCGGAAGACGTCCTCTCCCAAGGCTGAAAGTATAAAAAAACTTCTCATGACATTTTTTGTCAAAATAAAAACATATAAAGTCGAAGTATCAAATCTTTTCTATATTTTTCTTCTCACTCTTCTACAATTTATGTCAAACGGAATTTTCTTCCTGTTCATAAGTAAGGTTGAAAAATAGCGGGTTTAATTCCGCAAACACAGCGGGAATTATTTTATCTGGCTGTACAAGTACCTTGAGTGTCTCGTAATGCTCTTCACGAATTTCTTCATATTCTTCTCTCACTTCGTCCACGTAATCGTCTTTGCTTTCCTTGTCCAAAAGGGCGGAACACTTGAAAAGCAGAGAACAAATATTAGAATACAATTTCCATTTACAACTGAGAATGAATTGCTCTTACCTTAAGATTTACAAAAAGGATTTATAAAATGGTATCAACACTGCGCGCTAATCAGCTGTCTTTCACTCTGCGAAAATAATAAAAATTAAACTAGCACATATTCTCAGCAGTTTCGGAAAGAAAGTTGAGCTGTTCACGAATTTTGATGATCAGAATTATAGATGAAAAGCGCCACACTGGACAATTTTTGTCATTGAAGAAAAGCGGTTTGCTTTGCCTTGTAATGTACCTTGCACTCATTCCAGTAATGTGAGCTGGCAAGTCCAGTTATAAGCTCATGAGTCGGCAAAATATAAACCAAACTTACCAACTTGTAAGAGGGTTTAAACACACAAATCTTTTTTAACTTGCTATTCATCGTCGATTGAGAAAGGTCGACCGTGCAAACTTTGGTCATGAAAAGTTGGAGGTTGCTAAGGTTCAAACTTGGAAGTTGACCAGCGTGTCACAACCGACCTTTCACTAAAGTACAACTAGTCCCAGTCCCCTGTAAACTTACCACAACCACACTTTTAGAAGCATCCAGGACGTGAATCGCGGGCTCGCTATAACGCGGAGCTATCTTCACTGCTGTGTGAGTTCTGAAACAACAGGTGAAAACGTGAATAGCTTATGCAACAAGGTGCAAGAGAAGTGTGCACTGGAGTTGAAGTACTCAGATGACAGTGCAATTCAAACTGTGTAACAAAAACACCAGCAATACAATCCCGGACAACAATTGGCCGTCATACCTCGAAGTTGTAGCTCCACCAATCAGGAGCGGGATTTTGAAGCCTTGCCGTTCCATTTCTCTTGACACGTGAATCATTTCATCCAAGGAGGGCGTGATGAGCCCTGAGAGACCAACGATATCTAACACAGAAAAGACGACGAGGTGATGAGCTCTCGGAATTGCAGCGATTTAAACACGCTCTACTTCTTTACCATATGTTATTGCTGAGAATTATTTTGAGCAAAATATATGTAGATTCATTTCGAGCAAAATATGTGTAGATTCTTTCGAAAAACGCTCTTATGATATATAAAACATAAAAATTCAATATTTCTGCAAATCGCAACCGAACATTTCAGACGATGGAACAAGGCCATACGTGCTCAAAAAAACGTTTTTTTCGAGGTTTACTTATAAAATGTTTAGTCCAACATTGCCGATAACGACCCCGTCGGTCCCTCCTTCCTCCCCTACTCCTCCCTTCCCCCTCCCCTACTTCTCCCTTGGCTTCAGAGCAGCTATTTCGTCACTTACCAGCGTTTTCTTCGATCGCCGTCTTTAGAATCTTTTCACACGGCGTCATAACGCCAAGATCTATAACCCTGAACAGATTTCATTTCATTAGGACTTGCATCACAAACAATAGATTCGCAGGAATACCTGGCTTACTTCATAAGTTTACCACAATTTAACAATGACAGAGAGCATATTTTCATAACAAACTAATAACCACAATAGAGCAAGGATTTTAGCTCCATAACACGTGACGATAGCAAGAAGCTACGTAAGAAACAAAATGAAAATTATTTTAGTATAAAAGAACTGCCCGACTCTCCCTGAAGTGTTTGTGGTTCACTTCAGTTTTTCAAAGGACTTCAACTTCAAATGATCGAGTACCTGAAGTTATTGCAACCAAGGACAACTCCCACGATGTTTTTCCCGATATCGTGCACGTCGCCCTTCACGGTGGCCAGGACAATAGTGCCATTGTAACGGCTCTGTACATGGACAAGTAAAACAGGGTCAACTAAACAATTACCCCGGATGAATACTCACCCGTATGTTGGGTTGGGGGCAAGAATTCAGACGAAACTTAAGAGTTCGATACCGTATTTCAGACAAATTTTGAAACAAAAAAAAAAGACAGCTTTATCACGGAATCATAGGTCTCGGCGACTGAACCATTTTCTTTTCCAGACTAACTTGTAAAATGTCCGTACCCTTTTTAGACCGATCTAAACGGCCCGATAACCGTACCTGAGAGGTACATAGTCGTATAGTCAATTACAAGGAACATCCCCCTCTCCCCCCTCCCCCCCAGGGGAACCACAGTAGAGCCAAATGGTACTGAAAGTCAACTTTTTTCAAAAGAAAGTATCATATCGAGTACAGGTGTTGCATGTGGGACAAATTGTTACCAGGTTGGGGTCCCTCTGCGTTGTGATTGTCAAAACGGCCTAATGACGTGGGGTTCTACTGTACTGTATCGCAGTATCTTAGTACTTACATCTGATTCACCCTGCCCCGACGCTAGTCTCTCTTCCCTTTCCTTTTCCATAAATGGGATGAGATGTCCCACTGCTTTCTTCATCACTCGAGCTGACTTGATAACCTGAACAAAATTGGGAACTTGATAAAACTATATCTTGGGACTTGGAAAAAAATCGGTTTCTCATCAGTAATCGCATTTCGAAAAAGCTGCCAGCTGGGTATTTTTCACTTTACAATTAATTTAGAATGTTTTTCCCCTACATGTGCTTTCTTGAACTTCGAGCACAGCTAAATGTATTTCGATTGCTGATCAGATACTAGTAACCGTTTCAGTCACTGGCGTGGATCAAAAATCAAACTGGTTTGCCTTATCGGCGACACCTATTTCATCATTTAAGAATCTTTACAGCTCTTCAGAGAATGAGTAATAAACTTCATGAACTTCATGAAAGTGTTACTAAAAAGCCTCGCGCCTCATTTACGTTTTGACAAATTCTCATGAGAAATTGAAAACTTTTTTAAAGTGACCTTATCTAAAAAATGTTTCCCAAACGTAAGAAATTCAACGACCGCTGTTATGTTTACTTCCATTCTAATACTAAACGAAATGTTGTTGTTACTATACTACAAAAACATTACCTGTGGAAGGAACATCTTTCCGGCACCAAACAGGTCCCCGACCACACCCATACCCTGCAACAGATCAAGCATAAACTGGTTCAGGACATGTAAACAAACCCAGGACCTCTTCGTTGGCAATCAGGTATCCAACGGACTGTACTAAGTAGCATACCCACACCCATACCATGCAACAAATCAAGATAAAACTGGTTTAGGACATGCAAACAAACCCAGGACCATCTCGTGTGCAATCAGGTATCCAACAGACTATTGTAACTAAGTAGCATGCCCATACCCATACCATGCAAAAAGATCAAGTATAAACTGTCTTGGGACTTGTAAACAAACCCTGGACCTAGGCCTCCTCTCTAGCAATCAGATGTCCGGCGTTCTGCACTAACTGAAAACACACCTAGCGGACAATTACTCAATGAAAAAACTGTATCGATGTAAAATCAATGCCTTTATCTTATATAATACAAAATTGTAAAAGAATCTCAAAAAAAGTGGTGTTAAAAAGCTTTCTATTTTAATTTGTTGTTTGGTCTTCTTTTGTGCAGAAGGAAACGAGTGTCAGAAATCAAAATAAAGAAGCCAAAATCGTTCTTGGCAGTCAAATAAAAGTTTCTCAACTTGGTGCACAAGAACTCACCCTCATCAATGGCCCCTCGATAACATTGAGAGGTCGTGGGTATAATTGCGAATTGAGGCGGGCCTCTTCTGTATCTTCAACGACGAACTTATCGATTCCCTGTGGAGGAGCAAAAAAACATGAATCCGTAAAAAGAATTAAATTTGTTTGGAAAGCCACACAACCCATATCGTTTAAGAAACTGGTTAACATGACCCGTTTATTGTTTTAACAAGTTAGTTTGTTTTAACAACCGGTTTTTCTCAATGGGAGCAGCTCACCTTGATCAAAGCGTGTTCAAGCCTTTCCTCGACAGTTCCATTCCTCCATTCATCACTTACGACCTGCTTCTTGGCTCCTTTTCCCAAAGACTGAAAAAAAAAACAGAAAGTTTTATAGACTGGTCTCTGTGAGATAAGGCCCGCGAGGTGAGTGAGGTAAGATGAGGTTAGGTGAAGCAAGGTAAAGCGAAATGGGGTCAGATGAGATGGAGTGACGTGAGGTACGAAGAGTGGAGCGAGGCCAGATTGAGGAGAGGTCAGATGAGTTGATGTAGGCTGAGATGAGCTAAACGAGGCAAGGTGAAGTAAACTGAGATGAAGTGAAGTCAAATGATGTGAAGTAAGGTCAATTAAGTCAAATGAGGTGAAGTTAAGTCAGATTAGGTAATGCACGCTGAGATGAGCTAACAAGGCAAGGTGAAGTAAAGTGCGTGAGGTGAAGTCAAATAGAGTGGAGTCAATGAAATCAAATGAGGTGAGGTGGGAGCAAGAAGAGGTACAAAATTAGGTATGGTGGGGTAAGATCAACGAGGTAACGTAATAGATGAGATAAAGTGAGGTAAGGTAGGGCAATATGAGCTGAAGCAAAACTAGCTGAAGTAAAGTGAAGTGCAGTGAGATGAGGTGAGGTACGATGAGATGCGCAGAACAAGTAAAAGTGAAGGTGAGATGAGATGAGGTGGATCAGATGAAATGAGGTGTGGTAAAGGTCAGGTGAAGTGAGGTCAGGTCAGGTCAGGTCAGGTCAGGTCAGGTCAAGTCAGATGAGCTGAAGCAAGGTGAGGTAAAGTAAGGTCAGGTCAGGTCAGATGAGTTGAAATAAGGTGTGATCAGATGGACTGAAGCAAGGTGAGAAAAAGTAAGGTGAGGTCAGACGAGTTGAAATAAGGTGAGACGAGATGAAGCAAGGCCAGGTCAGGTCGGGTCAGATGTGTTAGATGAGCTGAAGCAAGATGAGGTGAAGAAGGGTAAGGTGAGATCAGATGAAAACGAGTTCACGCAGAATAAAGCACTTTCAAGGTACCTGTGCGTAATGTAGCAGTTTTTCAGTGGCATCGGGGTCAGTGTTCCACAAAAGATCTTCACACAACTTGAGAAGTTTGGGCTCGATGTCGTCATACACGGGAAGATTACCGGCATTAACGATGGCCATGTCAAGTCCAGCCTGCAAATAATAAGAATATTAGTTGATGTCGCCGTTACGACATGAACTCCTTCTGACAGCCAGCCACTTATTGCTGGAAAATAAATCAAGAACTTGGTGAGATAGCCTTTGGGTTTCTTGATGTTAAACCTGAAAAGGTTAGCATTGGTAGACGTACAACGTTACATGTCATCCTTTCGGATGTTAAATAATTATTTAAATGAATAATAGCTTAGTGATGCTAGCACATTAAGTATATTTATTTTATGGCAAAGGTCCTTTTCGCTTTCGAATGGTATCTTGAGTGGTCTGCCGACGACCAATACGGGTTACTTTTAATGACCTACGCGCGCGTAAACTCGGTGTGCGAAGTAGAGAATTTCCGCTTGCACGGTGTTATTGTCGTGTTGAGAAAAGAAATCCATAAAATAAAATACTTATTAGTCTTTAATGTTCGGTTCTTATGGAAAATACCAATGTCGTTCGGTCTCTACAACAAGGCGTCAGTTCAAATTGACATTTCCCGCATAGACCTCACTCAGTCAGTTATTAGAAACTAGTTTGTTTAAGATGGTGTATTACCTTTATGGCGTGGTAGAGAAACACACTGTGCATAGCTTCTCTGATAGTGTCCATACCACGAAACGAGAAGGAAAAGTTGGATAACCCTCCACTCACTCTTGCACCAGGGAGAGTTTGCTGAAAGAAAACAGCAAAAAGGTAGGTAAGCGCGGAGCATCCACTACAAAGAAGAATCATGCCTGTAAAAACTACAGCAGTGATAGCAAAACACCGAGCACTGTAAAACAGGTAAAAAAATTGTTGTAAATTATTGCTTGTAAAATAAAAACAGGACTGAAAGCGATAGAAAGCGATGAAGTCATATGAGGTGAAGCAAGATCAGTGAAGTCAAATGAGGTGAGGTCAGTGAGGTAATGTAGGCTGAGATGACAATCTCTCGCTTTATTCAACCGTAATCACACCAAGTAACACTCGCTCGTTTTCTTTTGTTTTATTTATTCAATTAAATGTTTTTTCTATAAATTTCAATGCTGTTTATTTGAGCAGCAAAAGAAATAAAGAAAATAAAAAACTGACGTTTAAAAACTGAAAGTAAAAAACAAATGGACGATCACGATGACAACGACAACAAAGATTCATGATGATCGTGATGGCAATGATTATGATAATGAGATAATGATCATGACAATGGTCAATCATGAAGAAAATGATAATTTAGATGGCAATACTGATGATGACACTGATAAAAATGGTGATGATGATTGTGACAGCGATGAGAACAAGATTCACGACGAAAATGAAGGTAAATAACTATGATGTAGGAAGCGGCAGTGTGGAAACTGATGATGACGATACTTAATAACTACATTAGTATAGTAATTGGTGATGAAGGTGATCATTGTAACAAATCTAAAGATAAATACGTCAAGAAAAAGAAAGACGTCACATTCTAAACATGTTTGATAATTTGTATGTCTGCGAGTATAAAAATCCGTGTTCCATACATGTACAGCTTTGGCTGCTTAAAGTTCAGAATGCTTACATGTACACTGACTTCTCGAACCTTAACCCTTAACTCTCATCACGTAATTCAACATCTGTTTTCTCCTACAGTTTCAATACAAGACAAGTTGATTGAAGTAAAATACAGGAATTGGTCACCCACTACAAACTCGCTTAGATGAAATTTAAAAGTCCTAACACATTTTTTAGGAAATGTATAAAGGCTGGTGTGGAGAATATACCAATTCATTATTTGGCATTTTTGGAAGTGAAAGGGTTAAAGGTGAACCGTACCTTGATGATCCTGGTAGCTTCTACGAAGTACTTGCCGTAGTTGTTGTGTTCTTCCATTCCTGTTGCTATCGTCAGGATGTTTGGATCAAATATGATCTCATTGCGATTAAAGTGTACCTTGTTTACCAGAAGATTGTATGAACGAGTGCAGATCTCAACTTTACGCTCAGTGTCTGCTGCCTACAAAAACAAACAAAAGGTAGTTTCAGTATGCCATCTATCAGAACATTTTGGAAGGAGGTTTGGTAGGGTTCGTTCACAGGTTTTGTTTCTAAACTCCAAACCATTTTCCTCTAACTTTACTTTAGAAAATCTATGACTTCAATCATTATTCGATATCCCGAAAATTAAAGAATCACGGTGCTGTTTGCCATGAATCGACGATATGATTTACTTCATTCACACATGTATCTGGTTCTCCATGACTTTCATGACTTATCCTGACCAATTTTAATTTTCCATTTTCAAAACAGCACACTTGTTTTGATATCTTTCAATGAGTTTAATACTCGTGACTGAGGAGTTTTGTAAGAAACCACGACAACTTACAACTTACGAAATTTGCAAGGTTCATAAAAACAACAATGAAAAAGATTAAATATTCATGAATACTGGTGACATTAGCAACGATAACATTGATAAAGTATATTATAATTATAATTATAATTATTATAATTATAATTATAACTATTATTATTATTATTATTATTATTATTATTATTATTATTATTATTAACTAGTATCTCTCACTATGACTACAATATAATATACTGTTCCTAACAATAACACAACAACGGCCGCGGAGAAATGTAGTACATGTAATTTAGTTGAGTCTGTCACGGTCACGTTGGTCACTCTCACAGTTTCAGGTTTCAGTCAGTCGGTAACCGTTGAATTTGCCGGCGGTCAACGCCACACTTGCAGTCACGATCAAGGACACAAATTTAAAATTAAAGTCACCATGACCGTAACAGATGCAGCCACGTCACAAGTTACAAAGGAACAAACCATACCTGTCCATCCTCATCAAATGCCATGACAACCACAGCACCTCCGTAACGTTTGATGAGTGATGCCTTTTCCAAGAAATCTTTCTCCCCATTCTTCAGACTGATGCTGTTCACTACACATTTCCCCTGAGTGCACTTTAATCCCGCCTCGATCACATCAAAATTAGACGAGTCTATACATAATGGGACCTGTTGGCAAAGCCAAACAATAAAAGCACATAAATTCACGATGAGTCGTCGAGAATATCAGTATACATTTTGAGCAATATCTTAAGAAAACTATTATAACGTTAACAAACAAAAACTAGTTAAAACAGCTAAATAGGACATGAACAATCCCTTCCCTTAATCGCCCATTCAAAAGGAAAATCGATCAATCTGGTCATCCGATAAAGCACACACCTGAAGAAACCTTCTATTACTATATTCACATTCACAACACATCCTCATCTACATCTACATCTGCGCCTACCTCTACATCTGCATCACAACGTCTATACATATAAGCCTACACCCAAATCCACACAGGTCTACACCGAATTCCACATCCATAATTACATCTACATCCACATCCATACCTACATACATATTAACATCTGTTTAAAGGAATAGATCGGGGTAAATTCGAGTGTTTCACTCACCCTCGATATTTCTGGTTCTGAAGAAATCAAGTTTACAAACTTGGTCATGGCAGCAATACCATCCAACATTCCTTCATCCATGTTGATATCCAAGATTTGCGCTCCATTTTCCACTTGCAGCTTGGCAACTGACAATGCTTCCTGCAAAGTCACAGTAGTGTTTAACTGGTGTACTTGGAGTTTGAAAGTTTGAAACTGATTTGAAGTCTGAACACTGTATTCACTAAAAAAATGGGTATTGTCGTTTTGATGAATCATAGTATTACATGTAACTG
>JAOBYF010237766.1:0-17662 GCA_025403605.1 Parazoanthus darwini | reverse complement strand
CCCCTAAACCTAAAACTAAACTTAACCCCAACACTGACTCTAACCCTAAGCCAAGGGAGGGGTAGGTGGGTAGTTTGTACTTGTATGTTCTTGCTCGGTTGTAGTCAACAGAAAGTTACTAATTCTAATTAAACGTTCAAACATTAAGTGGTATAAGCAGCGACTTTGATTTTGTTTCAATTTTCCTGGAGTTCTCCGAGTGTCAGTCTTAAATTCCAGGACTATTTCAGAATTTTCCAGGAAGTATAGTATTTGCCAGGAATTCCAGGCATTGCATGAACACTGGAAAGGATTTGAAAGACTCAATATCGCTGAATATTTAAACATCAGAAAGCATATTTTCAAGCAAGGTAAATCGATAGTGTTGCCAAATCACCAACCAGTAGAATTATTTTGGCTCACACATAAAACAAAACAACGTGTACGGTCACAGTTTATTCCACATAAGACAACTAAAGCAGCTTTGCACACCCCTTTTTAAAGTTGGTTCACCTTCAAAAACTATCATAAAACATCGGAAAACGTCTCGCTAATAAATATTACTGTAAATACGATGGTAAACTAATGGACCACGGAAGGTATAACTTAACTCCACCTGATAACGAGCCTGTTGTCAGACACTCCAAGAACATTTAGCAGTGAATTCCATACACTGTCCCACAATCCCGTCTCAAACACTTGATTGCACCGAAACGCCATATCTCCCTGTACGAAGCCAATGAACTTTAAATTTTGATCATGTGATATAATTAAAGAATAAATCTGATATCAGCGTGGCACTAATTTTAAAATAACTATACAAATGCTGTTATCTGTTTACTCGTTGCGCAAGGGAAAAATTGACAAGCACCAATTGAAACGAAATACGGCAACACAAGATACTCGACCTGCTTTAACCTTAGACGCACTAATTTACTTCAAGTTTATACGTTAAACTTTCTCTAATATATTTCAAAATCGCAATAAATCAAGCAAAGCCAGGAAACATATTGACAAACTTGTAGTCATATTTTCAGTGCTACAAATGTTAAAATTTGCGAAACGCACTAAACAAAAACTTGTCATAAGATATTTATACTCCGGTACTCTTCACGCTCAAGTTAAACTTCAAGGGGTATTTTCGAGCTCCAGTGCGTGGAATACGTACAAAGTCTGCGTAATGGGAGCCTTGTGTGTTGGTTTCAAACCATTACAAAACAATTTACCTCCTGTATGTATAGACTCAGCAAAGTCACTGCTCCGTCAAGAGACCCAGCATCCGTTTGCGCTTCAAATTGCGCCTGGTAAATACAAAAGTCTTATTCTGATTGCTCTTCAGTTAATAACAATAATAATAGCAACAACAACAACAATAATAATAATAATAATAATAATAATAATAATAATAATAATAATAATAGTAATAATGACGTTTTTATTTGCCAGAGTAAAAACAAATCAAGCGTTACAGTTATTTAAAAGTGCTTAAATTCAAACTTATACAAACTGATTTCCATAGTAAAAAAAGAAGTTGTAATTAAGAAAAACAAATTTAAAATCTGGCTTTCGGTCCCAATAAGCGGCATTTCGTTGGATTTTTTTCTTAGATTATGATATTCTCTGAGATTTATTTTCTTTAAAACATCGATCTAAGAACTTCTCATGTAAGATTACTTCCTTGAACATTCAACATCCTAAAAACAATACTGATTCGTAAAGATTACCGCTAATGCGAATATACAGCCCTAAAATAAAAATGATTTAAAGACAAAAGTAAAAAAAATACTTCTTAAATTGGTGGCTCGGTTTTCTTAAAGAGTGACTTGCTTCGAAATCAGTTGGAAAACTGTTCAATAACAATAAAAATAATTATAAGCTTTACTTCAAAATTTACAGTTTCGACTGAATTAATTTGGAGTTACATAAAACAACTAAGTGAAACTACATGAGCGAGACAATACAAATGTGCACTACTATAAAAAAAACTCTACAAATACAATTCTGATAAATATCAGATAAGAATTCTTGAATTTATGCAAAAGGTCAGTTTCAGTAAACCTAACTCTTGTTGTAAAGCTATGTAGCTGCAGGTACAAAACTGTTAGCAAACCACTTAGTGAAGCATTTAGGTAGTGACGTGATTAAGGTTCCATTGGTATGCAAGTTATAGGAAACGTCTTTCTTTAGTTGGTTGGTACACGGCCATTTCAACCGGCCAAGCCGGACACACGGAAAACGACATCAGACAAGACAAAAGTGAAAATCGCTTACCGTAAAGCAGTTTAAGAATGTTCTGTTGATAGCGTTAAGCAACTCATTTTCAGCAGCATCAATGCCACCATCTGCAAAGAAAATCTTTGACAGTACGAGAGAGGATAATGTCTGGAGTCTACTCTCTTCGGCATCTACAAAGATTGTTAAGAAAAGCTCACTGACTTCGCCCAACCTACAAGAGACAAAAATTGTTAAGAAACACAATTAATCTGTTTAGGTACAGGTGGAAGAATGGTTATTCTTCAATCTTGTTCCAATTGATACCGCTCTAGTGATAAATACAGGGTCAGGAAGGGGGTGGGGCGGGGTCAATCCCTTTTCCCAGTCTTTTTTTTCTCAAAATCTCAGTCAAAAATATGTGTATCAGATGAAAATATAAATCACATTCACATTATCTACTGCTTTAGAACCTTGCAAATCCCGGTCCCAGTAACTCAATTCCCGTTTCCCAGCCTAAAATAAAGCGAATCCGGGCTCTTATTTCACTTTAACCCT
Source organism: Parazoanthus darwini (assembly GCA_025403605.1). Classification (NCBI taxonomy): domain Eukaryota; kingdom Metazoa; phylum Cnidaria; class Anthozoa; order Zoantharia; family Parazoanthidae; genus Parazoanthus; species Parazoanthus darwini. The sequence goes on along the minus strand of JAOBYF010237766.1, from coordinate 14,914 downwards.
CATAACTCGTCCAAAAACAATACGTCTGGTGCTAGTTCTAATATACTAACACTAAAAGAAAATGCAACTAAGGTCCAACAAATTATTAAATGTGAAATTAATTTTTTGTTACACAAGAATACTTTTGAAAATCAAGCAGAACAGGCTTTATAGTAATTGCCGAATACAATCTGCTGTGTTAAACCACAAACTGTAATCTTCGATATTTGATGCACAGTAAACAGTAAATTCAAATAAGGTATTCAACTCTTGGTAAATGTTTAAACTTAATTGATAGTTACCAATTACTGGATTGGCATTCAAAACGTTTTTAAAAGGTACTTACTCTCGAGGTATTTCTTTCTGCATAGTAATCGTACAAAGAACAAGTTCTAATATACAATCAACCACTTCAGCATTGGCTTCACAAGACTTTGAGTAGCATTCCTTGAGACGGCTCACCAACTGACTCCAAATGTTTGGCTGTCTTCCTACACGTAAGGCCATGTCTCTTGATACAACACACAGTTCAGTCAACAGCTTTATTCCAGTCGTGAGCAATTCTTTTGAGTTAATGACGCTCACTATGACAAAGTCCAAGTGTTTTTTACAAGCTGGTAGAAGCAATTTCTTGGCGATGACACCAGCAAGATTCCTCTTGGAGTTCTTCAAAGCCTGCTTTTTTGTGTTGTTGAAGTCCGTAAGTGAGTACAAGGCGGAAATGGTGACGGATTGCAAGTGCTTCACTCTAGATTTTACTGATGATGAATCCCCTAATGCACCTAGTAGTTTAAACATACGATTAACTGATAAAGGTGAAGTCAAATTATGATTTGGTTTGTAATGGGCTGGAATCAATAAAATGTTCAGGAATCAAAACAGAGTCCACACGTAAACTTGAGATTGAAACTTGATGACTTATCAAGGACTTAAGAAAGATCTCTTTCCCCACCTTTTTTCAGCCATATTTTCTTTGTCTCAACTGTATTATGGTTTTGATATTTTAACTTCCAACAAGAGGAAACAAACAAAGCAAAGACATGATGTTCGTTAAACATTAATTCCATGACCCAAAGTCACTTTTCTAAAATCAATGACTATTCGAGTGTGGAAAACGCACTTTCAAATTCCACAACTTTACACGGTTTTTTATTACCTACCCTTAAGGCGTTGATGAGTGTGTTGGTCAAGAGCAAGACAGGAGAGCAGCGCATCGACTGTCTTTATGTTTGATGTGACAATGTTGTCATAGAACGCTTCCACGACTTCTCCTGTCTGGGCGTCAGTCGCCTCACACAAACACATTAACAGCTGGGGGAGAAAAAGAAGGACAAGACCATTGTGATTGATTACATGGCTACAAGGTACAATGGCTTGCTTGCAAACTTGACTTACTAAACTAGGCTCTTCTTATCGCTAGACACTACATATATGTCAGTAGGGTTTGAGACAACATCCCGCAACACTCAAACCTTATTCGGCTTCTCGCGTCAACCAAAGAAAGTGAACACAGCAACGCTTACAAAAATGGAGAACTCAACAGTTTCGGTAAGAAATGGGAGGAGATATTAACCTTCACATTGAACAACACCTTAGAGCAAATTGTCGGTCTTCCAAATGTCAGCCAAATCCTAATACAAACTACCTTCTTGTGAACTAGCTCTGTAACTGCTTTGTATGCTCTGTCTGCATTTTTTGTTTTTGTGTTTTATGTATGTAAACAAATTTAAAATTATATTTTGTAAAACCTACACCGAATATCCATCTCTCTTTTGGTCCATTGACTGAAGACGAAGGAATTGAAACGCATAAAAAGTTAGCTTACCTCAAGGACTCCTTCTCTCAGCAGCAATTCCTTATCTTGCTGATGTTTCACCACATATGGGACAACTCCGACACAAGCAATGCTACATTCCAATAAACTTTTGGGACTGTTGAAACGGAAAACAGGCCAGTACAACAGGTTAATTGGTATCGTTCAACGTATACTCAAAACAAATATTAACAATGGAGCAGTACGTTTATCACTTTTGTTAAGGAAATGGTCCATGCTTAGCGTACGTCTATGGAGTTGTGGAAGCACAAGAGAAGCGTTTTAGAGGCACAAGGCGAAGCCGGGTGCTTCTCTAGCTTCTCGAGAAGCAGACGTAGCTCAGTTGGTTACTGCGCTGCCTTAGGAGCTGGAGGACCTCGGTTCGATCCTCGGTGACTCCAATATCTGTTTCGACTTTCTTCTGCTTCGTGTGGCTTCAGCTTTATATACCTGTAAAACGGAGCACTGTCAAAGGAAGGGGGAGGGGAGGTAACATGCGGACCGAGGGCCACAAGTTTATCAGATAATTTAAAACTGTCACGTATAACCCTCGTTAAATAGGGTCGCTTTACCTTCAAGTACTCTCTCAACAGCTTATGTATGGCTCTTTTTTTAGAACGTTGCCACTTGTAGTCTTTTTTGTTTTTTTAGTGTTTCGGTTTTGCAATATTTCGCCCATTTTCGTGTCATTCAGGGTTACAAACCGCTGTTCACCGACTGGATTGTTTTCGAAAACGAAATCCATACTAGATTGAAATTCAATATTTCCGTTCCTTCCAATTCTTGTTCGTCTCCCACAATCAATATTTTTGGCTTTCGTGTGTTGCGATTTGACACACGCACGGGCATGCGTCTATCGAGTTATAGGTTCACGCTCGCGCCATACAAAAAGCGCGCCAAAAATTGCCAGCTATGTTCTAATCCAAATTAAAGAAGAACATACTTTTCGAAGTTGCGTTTTTTCTTTATGGAGCATTCGGGAAGACGAGACTTGCGAACAAGCACTGGAATAATTACTCGTTTTATGCTGCAGTAAATGCAACGGCCTTCCTGGTATCCGATTGGCTGTATTGAATATTTTCAATGCATGACACGTGTGAATTCTAGATGGGTAAATATCTGGCTTGAGGTCATCAGTGACAAGCAGACAAACTTTTCTCAATTTTAAAAAGGTGCTTTATAAAAATAGGTGTGCGCAAACAAAGTAGCTTGTTATCAGTACTTTGATTCAAAGAAAAGCCAACTAAACTGGTATAAGGTATTCTATAAAATGGCTCCAAAACCCAAAAGGTCCAAAAAGCCACTTAATGTGTATGACCAAAATCTTTACTAAAAACTTAAAAACTTTTGCTTGAAAAATTAATGTCCAAAATCATTAGAAATGACGGGAGCGCCGTCAATGCCGCATAATAAGTTTGTATATAAATGTTCAAGAAACGAAAAGAACGTGCTTAATTCTTTAAGATTAGTTTTCTATTGCACTTGTCTTATTTAAGTCGAAAAGTACACAAGCTTTATTAACTATAGGCCAACTGCAAATGGCTAAAGCTCTCCGTTGTGCTTCTAGTGACAGTGTGTCGTTCTGCATGGCCTTCAGACGCGAGGTCGACTAGCCCAGACTGGAGATTTGCATCTAAACCTAGTTATGACGGAGAACTGTCTATTAGAAAGCTTTTATGTTTACTGTTCATTATTTGTCTCGATAAAGACAGAAAACAAAAGCAGATAACGTTTTCAGAGCAAAGCTCCTTGTCCAGTCTGAATCACTAACAAGTACTCATGGTAAAAAGGCCCGGGGGGGGAGTATTTATCAATATTTTGGGTGGAGCGCGCTGCCCAACCCTTCAAATCCTGACCCTAATTCAGACTCCAAAAAACAACTTTCTCGGCTATACCCTATTTCAGATCAAACTGCAGAAATTGATACCCTTTTTCGGACAACACCTTATTTTCTGTGAAGTGGCGATACGCGACAGAAATCTCGGAGCAAACTATAAAAAGATTTTATAGTCCACAAATTCTTTGCCAAAACTGTACTCTTTTCCAGACTACTCAGACAAAGTGTATAACCTTTTCCAGACGAAATTAGCTTTAAAATTATACGCTGAAGGACAGCACATACCCGTGTAGTCAACTGAGGGGAGTACCCCCCGGGCCCGGTGGTCAGTCCATATTTAGAGAAGCTTAACTTGCTCTATGCATGATGTGCTATGAATCGTACCCAATATGAAACTTGAATGAACATGTTCTCTGTTAGACTGCTGATGGTCATCGATCATAATGCGAAGAAACATTTCAAGTTACTTTGACCGCTTTGGTAATCGAAAAGCAAGATGATCGCGGAAGTGAAAAAAAAAACTCACTGGACAATGCGACCAGGGCCAGTGAGACTCATTAAGTTTTCGAACGTTTGGTTAAGTATTATATTGTAAGGATTTTTTATTTAAAAATGTTAACTCAAGTTTTGAATTTAAATCAAGAACCAAATTTTATGGGAAAGGCTAGGAACAATAATGGTTGGGATTTTTTGGGTTAATAAGAGACATTTTGTGTAATCAGGTAATGCTTGTGCTGCTTTATCGATCGTGTTTGTGAATTCCTAGTGAACAAGGCTAAAAAAAAACCCTCAAAGTTAAGAAGAAAGAGAGAGAGAGAAAAATTGGTTTGGATAGTTCAAAACTACTGAAGCTCGCTCTAACTTTTTTGACCACACCTGGTTTTGAGGCTCTCAATTCAATCTGTACAAGCTGTTTTAAAACCCACTTTATACACGTATGTAAAACTGGCCACAAATTTCCTATACACTTTCTCTGTGCACATTTAGTCGCTAGGTGTCCCGATTAGTGTGCCACTTGTTGCGGGCTAGAAGCCCTGGCGCATAAATAAAGTGATTGGATTAATACCCATTCAATTTCTCTTCATCCAAAACTCCGGCTATAAATCCCATGCTGACTTTCTAGCAATGTTTGTACTAGCAAGCGCGAACGCGTACGTATGCATTAATGATCGTTCGAAAGTTTGTCTACCTGGGCATATCTTATATGTGGATGTGGTTGGCTCATTCGGTTTAATAGATTTCTGAATGGCAAATCCAGGGTCCCGAGTTCAATCCCCGGCTTTGCCGAGGAGTGAATTATTTTGAACCTTCTTTCGCCACACCGACCGTCAACAGAACCACTGGTTTAGTCTTTTAACGTCCTATCGGAGGACTTAAACGAGCTATATATATAATAGCTAAATTTTTGGGCATTTCAAACAGCCAGTTGTGGTATAACCCAAGTTTGAACCTAGTCGTAACACAGTAGCAAGTATTTACTTTAGGTTTAATATAACCCAAAGTTCTTTTGCGGGTGGCAATTCACTCTAGCCCATTGTTGTAAACGATTATTTTTGTCAGTGATTTTATACATTTTTAAAAAGTGACGAGTGCTGGTCAGCGGCTCTTTTTTTCTCCTATATTTAGTAGAAAACTTTACAGCAAAAGCAAAGAACATGAAAATAAAGTAGTGGTTTTAAGAAATGTTCTACCACGTCTCTCAATCCTCTCTTCCCCCTCCCCACCAACCTTTTGCTTTCCTCATGCGTTTTGGCCACTACTTTCTAAAAATAGGAAAGATGTGTAGAGAGCAGGATAACACAATCCTAAAAAAAATTATCTTGTTATTTGTATGTTATTCATTTCTACATGTACTTGTCTACTATCCGTGTAATTGTTTTACATAGGTTATCATTATTGCCGTTACTATAGGGAGGCTTACTTTGTAGCGATCAGGTCACTGACCGGGTCTTTTTTGGGGGAAGGTGGACTGAGTGTTTCTAACACCCAAAGTAGCGGTCTGAGAGGTACAAATCGAAGCCACAATTATAAACTCGGAAGGTTTTCATGAGCATGCGTCAAAACGAAACCCAAAAACATACCCTTAGTGGAAACGGGAACAACCTGATATTTCCAATTCTGAGCTGAAGTCAAATATATACCAACCAAATTCTGTAACTAAAGCCAATGTTAAACGCCGATCGTATCTTCCGTCGAACTAGAGAACAGTTCGGGTATAACGAAACTAGTTAAGTTCGCCTTTTGAGTCAAACGTCGAACTTTATTCAGTCAACCATATTCAGTCGATCTTATGCCGTTCTAATCGACAACTCTAGTCGATTAGAACGACTGCGTCGATCGAAACTAAATCAGTCGAACTTAATTCGGATAAAGGTCGAACTTATCATGCGCTTTGTTATCGAATTTAGTTCGACGCATGCTAAGACCAACGTTTAATCCGAGCCTAAGCGTTCCTCAATACAAACAGAAACCGATATTAAGATTTTCAAAGCGAATCTCCGTCACTTCTATACCGGAAGACTCAACGGGGTCAGATAGCCGGTGTTCAAAGGCTGCCAAAAATTGTTAGCGCAAAGTAAAAACAAACCGGTATTACAAACTTATAATGGGACTATCAAATCCGGGTATCAAACTTAAAGAGGTCGAGAGAGTGAGGACCGAGTGAACGCCATATGATTTGGACGTTTCACTATGTCCGCCGGATACCCGCATTTCACTTGCTGCAAGATGAGAAACATGCTGGGCCAAATACAACGAAACAAAAGTCAAGGCGCCATTCAAGCTGACACGTCTCTTCAAAATATTTGTCAGTCGGTGTTGTGAAGTTTTGAAACTATTTTAAAATAAGTGAATACATGTACTCGCACTGATTAATTTACCCAAAAAATAGCGGCATCTGCTCTTTTCTAAGTCTGAGACAAAATTTGAGCTTTCCTCCCTCATAAAGACACAAAACTTTACTTGTAGTTGTAGCGCTTAAAGAGACACTAGTTTTACAACTAGAAACTCGCTGCAGTTTTCTTTGTTTTTCGTACCACCTAAACTAACCGGAAGTGTGCATGTGATTCAGTTTCATTAAAAAATCAAAGACATTTGTTCTTTGCAACGAAATATCCGGCCTGATAGAGATTTTATAAAGCGGCAACATGTGTCACGTTCTTCAGAATCCAAAGATTTCGATTCTCGAGGATTCTTACACCTTTGGTGTTTCAAGACTCATAAATCTAGACTTTTCGTCTTCGCAGCTGCAAACGATCGTCGCCGAGTAGTCGTGCTTCTTCGGCGTCATTTCAGTTGTGTGTATCGCGAGTCCGTTGGTGTGAATACGCTGTTAATTAAATTTCCGCGGTATTTATTCGTGCATTAATAACATTAAGGGCCTCGGACAATCAAGCGCCAGGAGCTTTTGCGATTTATTTTGTATTATCCTGTCATTCTTTTACACATTTCCACATAAGAAAAAGCAGTTTTTTTAAACGACGCAGTATTTAGTACATTTCAAGCATGGATAGAGTGGTCAGTTTTCTCCTACAACACTCATTTGTTTGGCGCCAAACTTGTCCAAGTGCTCTGTAAACATCTGACTTGTTCACTCCCCCTCCGAAAGCTCATTAACTTATTAAACGAATTCAACTTTGATAATAGAAACAAATTGAAGGAGACACCAAGTCTAGCACCCATTGTTTCCTGGTTAATTTAAATTTCAAGTCTTTGATGTTGCAAACATGAATTATTCTTTAGGATTACAGTATTTAGTATTTTAGTTGTAAAACAATCAACAAAAGGATCAATTTGTGGATGAGTCTACTTTTATAGCGAAACACGTTTCAGCCACTGGGCCATTTCAGTATTTGTTACACTTTGTCACGGTTAATACTTGTAAGTACTGCCTGTATGTTAAACTGGATAACTTTAAGCTAATCCTCAAGTGTCTACCGTAGCAACCAATTGGCTCGAAAGGTCGATTAGAGCCAAATCTGCGCTGACGGATTGATAACTGTTATGTAACTATCTTATAATTTAAAATTGTTTCATTAAGCCCTCCAGCGTTCGCAAAACGGAATTTCGTCGCCATTTGTCATGTTCAAAAACTTGAGTCAGCAATAATTCAGCCAATAGACTGTATCTCGAGATATAACGCAACGATGTAATATATCAGCTGTTCTTTGCAAATCCTTTTTAACTCTCCGGTACTAGAGAGCTCACAGTGCACAAAATATGTTTTTCTTTCTGTTAATTTGATGTGGTCGGATACATCTATGTGCGATCACGTAGGTCGCAAAGTTGTAACATGATGTACTCTTGTGCAAAGCCGACTTATCTGTTTCTTCACTACAGTGTCAGGAATGATCGATGAGGTTACAAACCAAACGTCGAAAAGAGTCTTGCAAAGTACAGACTGTGGACGTAATTTGAAACAGATCGCTAGAAAAGAAGCATTGCTTTAGTCAATCAACTTTTGCAGTTTCCTTTTTTGTCTTTTAAAAGAATCGCATTAGATCCATATTTAACATTCAAAGTTTGCTGAGCACTCGCTAGGAGTGACAGGGCGATCTCTTTTCATCCCCGCTCCCACTTCATGTACTCAGTACAAATACTATGTTTCCGCACAGCAGGGAAATTGTCGATCGGATTGCTACTGGGAAACATTTCATAGAGTTTAACGATGGAAATGAAAAGGTTTTAAGCTCACTTGACAAAAAAGAGCTGCAACTTCTTTTCTTGCAATTTTTTTTAGAACAAAGAAAAAGAAATAACTGTTGCGTCGAATTTGGGATGATTTTGTTTCCGATGCCGATACTGATAAATAACTGTATATGGACCTGTATTTTGTTCCAATCCCACACACCGCAAGAAAGTTGAAGCATTCCTTCAGAGAAAGTTAACTGAAATGTGTCATTTTTAGGATGCGTCTGATTGGTTGATTTGACGTCACGTGTGCAAAAACAGATAAATCATAATGCATCATTCTTTCATAACTTGTTCTTGTTACTCAAACACTTTAGTCATTTTCTCTGTGCACGCTGTCAGCGAACTGAATACAGAGGTCAAAAGCTCCGGTCAACTTGCCTTTCTTTAAGCTTCTTATTTAAGTACACAAGTCAAAAAAATCACGCTGAGTGGTCAGGAAAGCAAAATAACATGTCGCTTCAGAGGAACAGTATACGCACTTCAAAACCCCTTAAGCCAAGAAAAGCTTCTGAGAGTTCAGAGGGGTCCTCAAATGCCTCTGATGGTACTCCTGAGATAGAAAGTGCTTCAAATTCCCCTTCGCCGCCAAGTCCGGGAGAGCAGGGCAAAAAGACGGAAATTTATCCTTGGATGAAAGAGTCTAGAACTAAAGGTATGAAAGAACGGAATACAGAAATATTCTGCTTGACATAGCCAGGCGTCCGAAGTGCAAATGGGTGTGGAAAGCAAAGGACTCCGCTTTTAAACTCTGTAGACGTTTAGCATCTTTTTGACCCCAAGCACATGGCAGCTCAAAATAATATGCTGAAATTTTGAAATGCCGTTTTAACGTTTTCTCGACATGAGTACGTTCGCTTTTGGTATAAATCTCTTGATCCAAAACAAAAGAAAGTTCTTAATCATTTTTCTTTGCTTTTCGGCCGTCTCTTTGTATTAACATTTGCCGTGAAGGTGTGAAGACTTTTGTTCCTGGCTCAAGTAATTATTCGCAACTCCTAGCTGCGCAAGCTGTACTGTAGATATATTCTAATGATCTCTTAATCTCCGTTTTGTTATGGTAAAATCTTGTAAAGGTTCGCGTTGCTTGCTGTAAGTATTAATCCACGCTTTACACCTTGTTGGCGCCGGAGACAGGCAGTTTTGCCGGGACGCCATGTTGAAAAAGTGTCTTAATCCGTTTTCAACCCACCGCAAGACTTCCAAAATGAGCACCTCGAAGTCGCAAATCTTTTACAGTATGGTAACGAAAATGGCAGCAAAAACAACCTCAAATTGTTATAGATGGAATATCTGTCTTTCCAGGAGAGCAATTTTTGAAAAATCAAGCAACAGCCAAGTTGTGCCTTCGGCTTGATCGTTTCGATCTTAGTTTGTACAACTTGGAAAACCCGTCTTCGAACCTAAACTGTTTTCTGTAATACAGAAAAAGCCATCTCTTTAAAATATTCAGTTATTAGTGAAAGATTGTGACTGCACTAATTTTTTGACGAACAAAAAAGTATGATTTTCTAGCACAAAGTATATAGAGATCTTAATAATCGAAGCTGAGCAAGCTTTCTTTTCACCCCGGGTTTCTGTAAAACACCTTTGCTCCTAACAACTTTGTATTTTTGTAAAACTTCATGGATATGTTAACAGTCATTCGACAACGCTACTGCCGGAACAGTAAAAATTTAGTTTAGTTGAATCGTTTGAGCTTGTTTTGCGGGCTTGTTCTCTTTCGATCGTATTCACTAGTCAAATGCCTTGTCAAGTTCCAACAGATCAATACCAGCCAAACTACACTGTATTTTTGTCCGTTAATCAGAATAGTCAGTTTCAACTATTCTATAAAAATGGTTTTCAGAGACTGATCTAGCTGATTTAGCTTTTGAACTGAATTGTGTGAAGAAAATGCTTTCGTAAATTGTCAGGCGAGACGGGCAAAAGACGGATATTTGGTCGTGGCGCCATTTTAGCACACACAACACATAGTACAAGTAAGACATCATACTAAAATTAGATTACATCTCCATTTTGTCTTGTTTTATTAGAATAATAGACTGTGTAAAACTCCTGATATTTTGTAACGATATAACATACGGTAAAAACCTGTAAAATCTTTGAAGTGAGATGGAAAAGTCAGCGTTCACTCTTTGGCGCACGAAGTTGTGGTATTTTCCCGACAAATACCGCGAAACAAAACTCGGCTTTTAAGACCTTCGAGAACTTTTCTTTAATTTGGAAATCCCTATTACTAGTATACAAACTTTCTTCTTCATGTAAATATGAGCAATGAAGTTGACTTAAGATAACTGTTTGTCCGGAGACCATCAAGAAAAACTCAAGCATTCGAACTCGGCAATGCGGATCAATAAGTGTGCAAGATTTCGCAGATTTGATCTGTTTTGTTGTGAATTTTCTGAAGTTCATTGTATAACTGCTGGCTAGCAGAACACAAAAATCTTATATCTAAACTAATTTGGTATAATTTATTTACAGGACAACCTCAGCAAGAGAAGCCAGACCCAACGGACAAACTGGCTAACCGAACAATCTACACGACCAAGCAACTGGTTGAGCTCGAGAAGGAATTTCACTATAACAGATATCTTTGCCGACCTCGTAGAATCGAAATCGCACAGTCACTGGGATTAACTGAAAAACAGGTAAAAATCTGGTTTCAAAATCGAAGAATGAAGTGGAAACGAGAAAACAAGCTTGTGGAGAAAGCATTGGAAACCGAGATACAAGACAGAGTTCGCGCACTGAGCAATCAAAATGGCGTGAATGGATTTGGAAGTCTTCCCTCTTTGACACAAAATATTTTCAACGACCTGAACGGTTTGCAGCAGTTTACGAACTTTAGCTTCCCAACTACAGACTTAAATGGAAACTACAACAACAACATTAATAATCAAAGAACATTTTGGCAATCGTCCGCACCAACTCTACAGCATTTTTAGCCAGTACACCGGCGGAGGCTAAATCTTTTTCACAAGTCCATACTGTTAGAACTCGGACACTATTACATTCGCGAACTGCCAACATCTAATCGTTGACTAATTCATTTGATTTGATTCCTTTCCCAATAAGTTTAGTTTAAAATTTGTTGTACAGGTTTAGTTTGGCGTCCGGCGTCAATTATTTAAAAGGAATTTCTGATAAGAGCTTACGAAGAGGTTTCTTCATCACTGAACCAGTTTGGACTGAATTTCTTGCATCTTCTCGAACGGAAGCCAAAACAACTGAAGATATTTTGTTGTATTACACTGGGTTTGAGTTGATTGGAAAACACTTGGGCTTTTCCTGAAGGCAAAGTAGCAAAATTCTAGCACTTGCAAACCACTGAAGTCTGACGAAATACATTTAAGTACCGGTTCCTTAACGGATTTAAGTTGTTTAGTTTATGAACAAACTCAAAACTACAAATACTAAACTTACTCTCTGAGTCTAGTCGTGGAGAAAGCTTTCCGATGGAAACTTTGAGTCTTGCAGTAAAAGAACCTACCAACCATTCTTAATTTTCATCTTCTTGCTCTGCTTTAAAAACGCACAAATGCACAGCGTTTTAGAAATCAAAGTTTTACAAGGATATGTTATGATTTCTATATATAGACCTTTACTGTTTGAGACAAAGCTGTTTCACACATACTCTTCTCGTGTTTTTGGAATTTGTCTTGCCTTGCACCCGGACGTTCTCGGAGAAAGAGAAAACAATATCTTAAGTTGTTGTATCTTTTCAATCACTGCTTTAAAAATTCCTTTAGAAACAATGAGATATATTATAATTTTATCTAGTAGTGAACATGCACACTGAGCTTGACTGTGATGCAGAGGTCAGTAGTTAATAACAGTTCTTAAAATAAAAATAGCTAAAACTACTTACATCAGAAAAAACTGAAATCTTATTATTTTTTTCGAAAGAGTTGTTTTACATCTAATTTTTACAGGTAAAAATCAGTTTTATTGGCTAACAGTATATTTTGAGGTTTTCTCTTCCGCTTTTAAAAATTGATGGACTTCCACCAGCAGGAAATTCGTTTGCAGAAACTGTCATGGAATGATTAATGATATTGTCTCACTATAATTGCCTGACTCTATTTTCGGAGTGGAGGCTTCCTTAAGTTTGTAAAAAGTAACAGACAATTTTGCGTTGTTGAAGTTGTGAAAAGTGCAGTCGCGATGGCGAAAGTGCAAAAGTTGTACTAAAGATTTATATATAGTAGGAAGTTAGTATTTATTGTACTTTGAAGAGTTCAATTTTCAGTACTTGATGTTTGCACCATAAACAAACCTAATTTCGCCGCTCACGTATAGAGTTACAACTTGTAAGTGTGACACTCTCCACACACCCTGGAATACATTCATTAACATTCGTTCAATCTGCGTGATTTGTTTTTCAAAGAGTCGTATCGTCAAAAATATCTGGAAAAGTAATATGTTTTAGCTTGCCGCTTTACCATCAAGCCGACGAAACTATTTGGAACGACCATTTGTGTAGCCAAGTATGTTGACTTTAAAATTTGAGCTCTTTTCATTTGTTCAAAAGTAAAAGGCATTCGGTCTTTTAGTCAACTCTTTATATCTAGTTGTTGTTATTGTTCTTTGAATTGATTAAGTTATCGTTTAGACACCAGCATCTATCTCAAGGCTCGCTTTAGCTATATCAGTTTTGCAGATCGTTAACTTTTTAATTTGTTTTCTATCATAACAAGCGACCAGAAAATATGATGGAAACTTCTTTCTTAAAATTTTTACGCTTTGCTTTATGGATCTTCCCTTTCATCTAAAATATAGTTTGTTTCTCCTTCTAATTTTTTTAAACAGCAAAACATAATATCGTTGAAACGTGTTGGACAGAATAAAATCAAACTTGTAAATATTTTGTTTTTTCAGTATTGGCTTCTCGGCTTATCTTTTACATCCATCTGTTTTCCCGCTCTTGAAGTTTCATACAGTTCCGAAAGAATTACATTCGCATTCAGACAGTTAGATTACAGAGTGTCTACATTTTTCAATGTAATTTTCGCATGTTTGCGATCATAATTCACTATTAATTTAACGCGGATCTTCAACTAGGACTTTCAGTTGCAGACTTTGTACATCGAATGTATTTACTTGTATTTCGGGCGGGGAGTTGTTTTGCTTCCAGAAAGTTTGTTGTAAGTAATCGTTCAGATTGCAGATCTTTTCTGCTATGTAAATTAATATATTTATATAAGATGAGAGAAATATATTTCATAGGTAGGATGGAATTTAATGCAGGGTCCAGTTGGTAAGAATCCGATTATGAAAGTATTTTTATACCGACAGAGAACAGTGTTGTTGTTTAACATTAAAGAAATTATAGTTTTGTTTGAATCTGTCTTCTGTTTTTTTTTATATTGTTTATTGGGAAATGATTCAAAAGTAGCAGGAAAAAAACTTTCTATGGGGGAGCACAATATACTGAAAACGACTGAGAAGTCCGAGTAAAGGGAAACAAGTAAACGTGACCCTGATCGATCTTAGTACTCCTCTGCTTTGATCGCAAGCAACAAACACGCACGTGCACCGACGCATCAAGCACGGATGACGCGTACGTCAGTACACGGATCAAGCGTTCTTGCGCACTCCTCCCCGGGATAACAAATAGATTATGTGAACGAACCACCAGAAACTGTTAAAAACTGAAGTGATATTTTAAGTTAAGGAGTCGTTTATGAAACAAAGCACGAGAAACACAAGGGGCAGAAAAATGGGGGTTGGGGGTCAGTGGAGGGGAAGGGGTATGGTGGGGGTGCACTTTGATTACGACAGTCCGGCTCTTTTTATTTGTATTTAAGTGTAACTTCTTTCATGCGCCTGGGAATGCATTCATCGGCACTCATTGACGTTCTTTCAATCGGCGTGATTTGTTTTTGCAAGTGTCGTTTCGTCAACAAATCTGGTAAAACAATATTTCATAGTTACCGCTTTCTGAAACTATTAAATTTTCAATAGCTATTTGTGTTTTCAGATACTCCGGTTAAGTAAACACTTACAGTTACAAATTTTTTCAATAATGTCTTGGAATCATTCGAGCGTTTAGTCTACTTTTCAAGACCTTTATTTAAGTTAACAAACCGATTAAGGAATTCGTCTACAGCTATTTATTTTACGCAGTTTGTTGCAAACGTTATTTTACTTAATGTTATTTTCTTTCATAACTTTGCAAGTGGTTATCTTTTGTAACCGTCTGTTTTCCCACCCTTGAAGCTCCACATAGTGCCGAGACTTCCATTCAGACAGTTTAATCACAAGAGTTTACCTTTCCGGTGAATATAATTTTCGTATCTTCATGATAGTTATTAGTATACCGTTTGCATCATTATTCACCCTTATCTTTTGCACATCGGGAAAAAGCCGTTTTTCGTATCAGATTTCGGCAGAATTTGATTTTAAAGCAACTCTCGAGAAAGTTTCGTAACTTTTTTTGTTGTGATTATTAATTCGGAACGCAGAGTTTCAACTCTGCTGTGTGCTCAGTAAACTACAATATTTATATAAGGGCAGACTGGAATAAATTTTACGCTTTCACCGCCAGGTACAGGGAAAGGGGGCCGCTTGTGGCACACACACATATACACACA
>JAOBYF010237655.1:0-10031 GCA_025403605.1 Parazoanthus darwini | reverse complement strand
CCACAAAGTTTGGGATTCTAAACTTCGTCTTGGTTTAACTTTAATTGTAACACACAATAGTACTAGTCCTTGTTTACCAACTGCATTTACCTTCGGCTTGACAAATGAAGATCAGTATATTTAAAAGAACTGTACCTAGGATCAGTTATCTTGCCATCTTTGGTCTATTGAGAGAAAAAGACACATGCTTTCCATTATTAAGATAATAAATGATGCAAATATATAAAATTTTAATTGGTAAGGCAACCCATTATTAATAAGCGCAAGATATCAAAGAACATTTGAAAACTAAAACCTTTCCTAAACAGGTTTTGTATTAGCAAACATCATCGGCGTTCTCGAAACTTTTGAGAAATCTTTATGACGTGGCTATTGTGCTCAAAGTTGTTCAGGTGAAGGTTACAAAACTTAATCGGGGTTTTATCCCAAGCACAAATATATGCGCATTCTTATTTTATAACAGCTCATACTGTACACCTTCCGGGAACATTTGCTGTCCCTGATCGTAAGCCCCGGATGTTGCGGATTGATAGCTCTCGGCCGAAAGAAAAGCAACGCGCAAACCTGGAAGGGCTAAGGACAATAGACTAATTCCGAAAACGTATAAGTAACTTTAAACAACAACCTTTTGTGAAAGATTAAAACTGTATAGCGACTCGCGTTTTCCGCCAATAAAACACAAAGGAATCTATTCGATCTCTTGTCGCACCACATTTCTGCAGAGGAATCTAGCGATAAACCAGTTATTCATAAGTTCAAACAAACCAAATCCAGGAAGAAAACTTTAGTGTCTTTATTCCAGGAATTTTTTCGCTGTGCATTTACTCGGGTATTATTCGCTAATTAGGGGGATTATTCACCAAATAGTAAGCACATTTTGCCATAAATAGGGAGTGTTCAGGTTTTATTGAGAGCTCTTAATGGGCTCTTAAAGGCGTCAAGCTGATTAGATAACATGCACGCTAACTACGTTCGGTTTTTGTTTATGAAAGACAATTTTTGAATGAAATCATTGATATCTTTTGTTGTAGGAAGAAGCTTTACTTTTATAACAAGGATCGAATATTTCCGATATGCCAATAGTTTTGTCTGGTAAAAAAGAAAAAGAAAACCATCTATCTTTTTGTAATGCTCGCTAAAAATAGTTTAATAAGATGATCTCAGCTGGTTCTAATGTAATCCATTTGGTTGTCAGTGTATTTGCAAATGTCAAACGAATGTTGTTAGCATCGCTGCTAACTTTGCCATAATGGAAGAAAACGGCTTACAAAAAACAACTTCAGTGAAACATGTGTACAAGTTATTCCTAACTGAGAATTGCTCTCAAGCCGAAATATATTTAAACAATGTCACAAAAATTTGCGTATTTGCTTTTAGTTTTGCTCCCAAATCGTATTCAAACACCAGCTTCAGTAATATGCATATAATAAATTCAAGGATGCAAGCGTTCAAACGACTTTAACAAATGCCGAGTTGTGAAGAAGTTAAAACAAAAATATACTTTAACAGAAAAAAGTTATAACAAAAGAGATAACCTAAATAATATCCACCAGATATTTTTAAGCAATTAGCAAGGAAAGAACATTTAGAAGCAAAGTTAGCCTCTTCATTCCAAGGACTTTTAAGTTAAAAACATTTGTTTTCTAATGTGAAAAATAACATTGACTTTTCTTAAAACACTTTAAGTTTCAACAAAGGTATATAAGTTAAACAGAAACGCAGTTGTTCTTAACGCTATCCGTCATGAAAATAAACCAAATGGCTCTGTAGAACTTTCTGCAACATATTGTATTTCAAGAGGGGCTCCATAAGCCACTTTCTCAATCATGCGCAGAGCCTTCAGTTGGCGGACTACACGTATTAGAAACATGGCATATGGTGTTAAGAAAGAAACAAGATTGATTGTTTTCGAAAGAAGGTTAAAGATAAAACCTTAAATATGTCACAGAATGATGTAAACAGGGGTTGTGACCACCACCAAAACCGTTACTTTGCTCTGCGCCTGATTGAAAAAGTGGCTTATAAGAAAACCACAAAGGGTCAATAACTGATAAGACTCGAATCTCCCATTTATATGAAACGTTGCATTGGCAAGTAAAACTTCAAGAACAATAAAATTGACACCAGTTGTACTAATAGGAGGCTTGTACATTTTACGAGATAGTGTAATAGCCGAGAAAATGTACATTTTCTAGTACAATGTTTAAAAAACTGGTCAAAGTTGTCGAGGCAGATCTAAATACTTCTAGGACAATAAAATGAAAACGTCTTCGACTCCTTGATTCTTCTGTGTCAATCCAGAAGATGGTACCTTATGTTAAAACTCTGTAACATTTTTGGATATCTATTTCAATACATTCCATGCGTTTTTATTGTTCAAATGTCTATGTTGTATGTTAGTCACACATTTTTTGTATGAAGAGAAGTAAATAATGGGCTGGTCTTTCTCTATCGCAGGCACATCTTTTTTAAAGAAACGCACAGGATGCACGATACTTGCAACTTAGAATAACAATCGAGAACAAGTTTAGACTTAGGAAATTACAGCTGGTTGAGAAAATCCTACATTAAACGAATTCGAGAGAAATGAAAATGTGTTAAGACATTTTAAAAACACAAGTTAGTTACCAAGTCGAAATCCAGTTACTGCATCTTTTGTTTGAGTTGAATGAGTAGGGCTGTTTAAAGACTTTTACGCTATGCAACATACCTTTCACTCCTTTCTTTGGAATCTGACTAAATACACAGTGTTCAGAAAGTAATGGCACAGATACCAAATTAACTTGTTCGACATTTCATGTTGTTTTAAATTTACTGCTGTACCAGATGGAATGCATTATCATGCAAAATTAATTTTTGACTCTTACAGCAAAGAGAGTGTCAAAACAACCATGTCAGTTACGAATTAATTAACACCTAACACAAAGATTTTAATCTGCAAATGTAGTAATCCTCACAAAATATAAAACAAACTCAAAACAACACAAAAGCTGTAAACAATTGGAAAAATTGAATCTTTTTTATAAAAAAACCCCCAGATTATCTTTTCAATAGGTATATGAACAATTATGAGAGTAGCCATGAATCAGTCGGGGTGGCGTCACCCAGTTCACAGTGTATTAGCTACTATTTGAGCGTCTCCTTATTCAGGCGCCAGCGGATCGGATTCTTTGTACGTCATTCGGCGAACCCAAGTGCCTATCATTCGAAGAAAAGATGTCGGTAATGGTCTTTTGTTTCCTCATTGAATGGCGCTTTGTCGTAAGAGATTAGGATTCAAATTAATACAAACTATCAAATTTTCCCCGTTATAATAAAGAAGTGGAATTTGAGATAAAAACATGTTTGAACAAATTTTTATTTTAGCCAAACTGAAAAAAAAGTTAAGAGTTAATTTTAGGAACATATTATCTAATTAGATGAACGCCAACATGTCTCATCCAAAGAAGTGACACCTGAGTTCTTCCCAACAACAAGGAACCTTAAAATCAACGAATGAATAAATATCAATATGGCAACGCGCTAAGCTGGAAGTTAGTTTACCGATGCGAAAGGCCGTAAAACAGCTGCCATTAACAAAATGGATTTTGTTTTTGTAGCCACAAATGCGACTTATTTTTTTGTATATGAGACGGTATAATATTTCTCTCCGTTCGTTCGTCTGTCTGTCAATTTATTATATGTAGTCGTTTACATTTTGTTTTGTTGATAAACTAGCCAGTAACAAGTGGTTTCATGTGGCCTGCACTATGGTCGACGTCGAATGTTCTTCAGAGTTGAGTTGTTGTGCTAATAACGCCAACATCTGAGCAGTTTCAGGATTAGCTTTGCTATTTGAAACTTAATAAAGATTAAAGTTTTTTAAAGTTTTTAAAGTATTCACAACAAGTGGTTTCACGCGTATAACAATAGTTCGCCTAGCCTCTATGAATTGGTACTCTAGTCGATCTTTCGAAGGCAAGCCGTAGTTGGATTCTTGAGTTTCTGGCCGATTTTACCCAAGCATAAATATTTGCTTTAGTGTCTTTATCCCAGGAATTTATTCGCCGTACATTTACTCAGGTAATATTCACCAAATAGGGGATTATTCACCAAATAGTAACACATTTTGCCAAAATTAGGAGTCAGTTCAAGAACTCTTAATGGTTTTTAGTGGTTCTACAAAGGCGTCCCGCTGATTGGATAAAATGCACGCTAACATCTTTCGGTTTTTGTTTATGAAAGACAGTTTTTGAATGAAATAATTGATATCTTTTGTTGTAGGAAGAAGTTTTACTTTTATAACAAGGATCGAAAATTTCCGATATGACAATAGTTTTATTTGGTAAAAAAAGAAAAATTCAACCATCCAGCTATTTGTAATGCTCGCTAAAAATAGTTTAAGTAAGATGATCTCAGCAAGTTCTAATGTAATCCATTTGGTTGTCAGTGCATGTTTTAGCAAATGTCAAACGAATGTTGTTAGCATCGCTGCTAACTTTGCAATAATGGAAGAAAACTGCTTACAAATAAAACTTCAGTGAAACATGTGTATAAAATCTTAAGAGTTATTCCCAACTGAGAATATTTCCTAAACCGAAATATACTTAAACAATGTCAGAAAAATTTGCGTATTTGCTTTAAGTTTTTCGCCCAAAACGTCTTCAAACACCAGCTTCAGTAATATGCGTATAATAATTCAAAGATGCAAGCATTTGAACGACTTTAGCAAATGCCGAATTGTGAGAAGTGAAAACAAAAACATACTTTAACAGAAAGAAATAATAACAAATGAGGTAAGCTAAAAATATCCACCAGATGTTTTTAAGCAATTAGCAAGGAAAGAACATTTAGAAGCAAAGTTAGCCTCGTCGTTCCAGGAGGTTTGCATTTAAACTAATTAAAAACGTTCGTTTTCTAAGGTAGAAAATAATATTGACTTTTCTTAAAACACTTTAAGTTTCAATAAAGTTATATAAGTTAAACAGTTTTCTATGCTATCCGTCATGAATATAAACCAAATGGCCCTGCAATGAGACTCAAATCTCCCATTTGGATTAAACATTGCATTGGCAAGTAAAACTTCAAGAACAATGAACTATAGTTGTACGGTCAGGCGGCTTGAATATTTTACGCGATAGTGTAACCGTCGAGAAAATGTACATTTCCTGGTGATTTTTCTTAAAAAAATTTTTAATGTTATTTATATGGAAGATCAAACCATTCCTGAACACCCAAGGGGATTCATTTAAAGCCAAAATACCTATTTCAACTCCTTAATGGAACTTTACATATTTAAATTTCTTTCAATCCCATGTGAGTTTATCTTGACAGTATTCATAGCTCATTACATTTTGTTTAGTAGTTCGAGTATCGATTAGCCCAAATTTATGAATGAATGAAACACACAATTTGATAAGCAGGCCATTTTGGCTAGTGACAGAGACAACTTCTCCAAATGACGTCCTTCATATTGCCGAAATGCGTATTTCTTTCAAATCTGATAAGACCCCGGTCAACAGAAAATAAAACTGAGGAGAAAGTTGACGTCACAATTCAGTGCAGGCTGGATTAAATGAATGAAACCTTACGTGCGAGACAACGAAGAAGGCAATTGCTGTTGATGTTTATAGACATGCAGATGGTCTGAGCTCTGCATTTTTCCGCAAGCGCCAAGATCAAGATTGAGGTGAACCGTGCGCCAAAACTGTTATGAACTGCATGAAAAACCATTCTGCCTTGTGGTGACATGTTGGAATAATGACTACGCATGCGTGCAAGGTAGAAAGAGAAGAAAGCTGAGCAAATTTCCAAGATGGCGTCTTCAAATCCAATTTTTAACGCAAAAGTGTGAAGTGTGTAACTTTTTTCGACCAAAAAATTATGCGACTGACTTTTCACAGTGGACGAAGAAAAGCAAGATAAGCAACTCTGGCGTGATTAAACCCTTAACTTTTGTATACTTTTCTTGTTTTTGCAAATTTGTGTCCTGTGTGGTTATCCAATTTCGTAATTCATCAAAAGATTACACGCTTTAATAGTTTATCAGATCTGGAGGTGTGAAAGTAGGAGTAAGACTGGTCTTATCAGTCTTTGAAAGAGGACGCGGCTCTTTTGATGATACCTACTTTAAAGTATCATGCTTAATCAAGGCCTACTAGATCTCCGTTCACACAAAAAGTGCGATGTGGGCCTACTTTGGACCTACTTACGATCCTAGTGTGAAAAGGCCTATTACCTTCCAAAACCTATCTCTGGAAAATAAAATAAAAACCCAATGTACTTGCAGCTTATCGTAAGCAGTAACTTATAGACTGTTTTGCGAGTTTATATGAAGTACCGTTTCGTGTATGTTGTCTTTTTGTTATCCAAATCTGGATATTTTGACCGATGCTCTCTTCAATCTATCCGTCAGACTTTTGCATACATCTACATACTGCTTGGTTCGGCTCCTAAAGGAAGTAGAACGTTTGTTGATATTTCAAAGTTTGGCGGTTTCAGCTTCATCTTGTTCGACCATTGAGACAACTTACCGAGAGGATAACTCCAAAAATGTAGTTTATAGTTTAATCAAGCACGAAACGAATCTCCAGTGAGATTGTGATACTTAAACTGAAACGATATTTGTGCTCGAACAAACAACCAGATGATTGCCATCTTTGTCAAGATCCGTGACATTAAATGTATCTACATTGCGAAAATAACGTAGTAAGTTACCCCTTTGGCTTAGTAGAGCGAGCGTTATCTGGTATATCTTGTCTAGTAGAGCTGATCTTGTTGTTTCAAGTTCTTTTTGCAACAAAGCTTAGTCTCAAGGTCCCGACGTTTTTTGTTGCTCTGAAGTTTGTTTTAGACTGTCGTCAACTAATGATCACTTTACGTTGAAACAGCGCCGGACACTACATGATTTAAACTAATTTAATTTAATTATAATTTATTTAGCTTCAGCATCTCTACAACTATAAAAGTTACAATAATACTGAGTGCTTTGGATTCTGCAACAGGTTTCTCAAATTACTGCGGTCCCTAAAAACATTTCAA
Organism: Parazoanthus darwini; assembly: GCA_025403605.1. Lineage (NCBI taxonomy): Eukaryota > Metazoa > Cnidaria > Anthozoa > Zoantharia > Parazoanthidae > Parazoanthus > Parazoanthus darwini. Next base: position 3,011 of record JAOBYF010237655.1, on the reverse strand, counting down.
CTGACTAGAAAAAGTCTAGCTGGTGCTACTTAGAATGTAAGCACAATTCTAAAGTTATATATTGACACCTTTAGTTCTAAGAAGTATTAAATTCTATAGTAACAAACATCAAAAACAACATCTGCGACTTCTACATTTTTGTACATAGATTTCCACGTTATCAGGTTGTCGGGATCGTAAACCATAAGAAGAGCACCTCGATAACAGTTCATGAAAATGGTTTTGAATGAACTTATGCAAACATGCTTATTTCTCAAGTCTGCTCTAAGTATGTTCCAGACCCTGTAATTTCTAACACAAAACGACAACTGAAAAGTCACTGTTTTTGCGGACTCTCAACCTTTTCTGATTAAGGGATGGGCCATTTGTTTTTAGCATAATACAAAAGGTGGAAAAATATAATTATCAAATCTAATATACAAATCCTAATGAAAGAAACAATATTTATAATGAAATACACTGTGCAAGTGCGGAGTATCAAGATGACTAAAATTATTTATTATTATATGTGGAAATCTTATTGAAGTCGATCCTTTGCTGATAAAGAGTTAGATATTTTCTGTATTTAAAAATAATTAGTGGGAGCTTCGTGTATTGCTATTTTAACATTTAAAAATGACAAGTCGGACATATCCATCAAATGTAAGCAATGCTTTTCTCTCAAATTTCTGAAAACTAGAAATGCATGTATTTGAAAGCCTTTGAAAAAAGAATAAAAAGTCACCGCCTATAATACCGTTGTCACAAATTTGACAAGTCGTTTTTCTTTTGTAATGTTACCGTATCTGTCTGTCTTAATTGGAAAATTGTCTGCTGAAAGCCCTATTTTTGTAACACTAGTTTTTAATGAAATATCTTTAACCTTAGTGACGCAAGCCTCGCATGAATAACATTGCTTAATATTTTTATTTTCTACTTAATTTCTTATTCGTACTCAATGACGATCTAAACTTTTGCAGGAAAAAAAAGAATAGCTTTCTATTATCTCTTCATTATTGTTTTGTCATTAAGTGTTCATGCACATAACATAAATATAACATAACACGAATGTAACATAAATCTATTCGAAAGCTTTCCTTCTAACTACAAGCAACATCTAAAAGTGAAGCTGCCATGGTTCAGAAACCGGTTTCTTGGTTTGCGGCGTCTCTAGAGTTCATAGTGTTCTGTCCTGGTTGATTGACTTTGTTTTCTTCAGCTAAACTTGTTCTTGAACAGAGATAATATCTGCCTGTTGCAGCCAAAGGAGATAAACACAAAGAACCCTTGGGAAAAGAATTATTTTAGTGTTAATTATGGACAGTGGAATCATACTGCAATACACTACAAAACAATACTGTATATTATACTAAAGTCTTAATATGATCTGTTTAACCTCTCGAGTTGAGAGGTTTACATTAAGTCGTAGTTCATTACCTTTAGCTTTTAAAGTAAATTAAACAGTTCAGTTACCTTGCAAGCTGTTCAACACAATGTGCACATACTCCAAGTAAAGGTTGTTTTCAATCGCATAAACGAACCCCATCAGCCACGTGAGTCCCATTACGGACGTCAGCTTCAGGCAAAGAACTGACATGGAGGGATAGGGATTATGGACTGGAGTTCCACTGGTACCCTGAGCAAACACAATTGGAGAACAGTCAGAAACAAGCAAACTGTAAGACAGGTTGAAGATTTCAATGCAGTTGTAGACGTTCCAAAGGGATCTCTGTTACTTGATACAAGCTAAGTAGACCGCTACATTATTAACCATTATCCAACTTGATTTTTCAATTAATAAACCCTGATACTTCAATTTGTGCTGTCCAAAAAACTCTATGCATGTATCTATAAGTGTTTCAACTAATGCCATTGGTGATTATCAAAAAAATTTTAAAAATGAGATCAAAATTATGATAAACAACGTTTCCATAGTAGAATCGGTGTGGTTACATCGACAGTGGTGCTCAAGATTATGATGTTCTGAATACCTGTAAATCAGCAACACTTGGTGAAATAAAAACGAAAAACATAAGGAGGTATAATTAAAAGTTTGGGCTTCGTTTTAATTACACAGCTTTCAAGAATCGGAGTAGAAATGCTTTTGTAGCAAAAAAGGTGGTTTTGGGCAGGTTTAGGACTACATAATTTACTCTTTGTCAATTTTCAAGTTTATTTTCCAAAAATTCTTTTTGTTTTACCGTTTAAGAATTGGTGGAAAATCACATTTTGCTAATTCGGATTTTTTGGAATCAAGTATTTAACTGGCGTACCTTAAGTAACTTCCGAGTTTCCTTTTTGCCTTCCATTAAAAAAAATATTTGCTCAAGGTGACTTTTTTCCAAAATATAACAAACCAAGACACAGCATTTGGCCATCCAACCATTGCCAAAAATGACATAGTTTCTTTGCACACTTTAATCCCAACTTTTCTAATACCAGCTATGTCTTCTCGCAAAAACTAATACTTTTGAAGTAAGTTCAACCAAAGTCTTCATCACTCAAAGTTCTACTCACGTTTTGGACTCGCCTGATGGCAATAACTGTTCGGATGAATGCCACGATGTTAAACAACAGCACAACACCAATCGGCATTGCAGAGCAATAGATACGACCAGTTGGTGACAGGAAACAGTACGCTGACTGGTCCCCAGAACCTGCAACGGTTGGCATATTGTAATGGAGTTAAAGAAGAGTACAAAACTGATTGGTATCGTAGTGCAGTAGATTTGACCAGTTGAACTGGCAATTTGTAACAGAGATAAACAACACAGCGATCAGTATTGCGGTGCAGTAGAAACAAGTTTCATTTTTGTTTTATTTTATTTTATTCAGATTTTCCCCGAAGGGAGAGGGACGCTGCTACACGTTTTCCCAATTACAGCAGGCCTTTTGTAAGGAAAGAGGCCAACCCACTGGCATTAGCCTACTCCTAAGGACAAGTGTGGCGAAAGAAGGCCACCAAAAGTTCAACCCTCGACCAGTCAGGGGATTGAACTCGGGATCTTCTGGTTAGCAGTCAGGGATATTGC
>JAOBYF010237544.1:0-10033 GCA_025403605.1 Parazoanthus darwini | reverse complement strand
AAAAACAAATATTATCTCAGTCAGTTGAAAGTTTATTCAGAAATTTGAATTTGCTCAAGTTTGTTTTGTTCAGTGCAAATACTGCTACTGTAGAAACAGAGCTCAAAACCTCCATACCTACATATAGTGCACTGTACTTTGTTTAACAATTTTTTTTTTTAAGGTAACCGATAAGCGATGAATTCCTTTCGATACGAATAGCACTGCATACAGTAGCAAGATCGAAAGACTGATTGTTTCGGCATAGTAGCGATGTAACCAGATTTTAATGTTAAGTTTGTTTAGCTGCAAATTTACGTGACCAATAGTTCTTACTGCCATTAATAGAGAACGAATTTAGGGAATATTGAAACAACGCTATGAGATCGAAAGAAAAATAATGAGTAAGTCAAGGGATATTGGATTAACTGTCGAACCACATGTCTTAAACAAATCTTTCAGAGTATCGAAAGCATTGTATTGTCACTGCGGGAGTCGGCTTCGAGGCCGTTATTCTTATCTTTAGGATTATAGAAAATTCCTGGTCTATTTAGTCACAGTCCAAGTACAGTTTCACAGAAATACAGAAAATGTCAGTTATGAGAAAATTTTAAGAAAACTTAGGGGGAAAAATGCTGACACGTCACTTACAAACTGGTTGCCATAAAAACATAAACTATAACACGTCAAATTGTTGTACAAATGTGTCTATTATAATGACAAACAATAATCGTGCAGTTTAAGGAGTGAGTGGAAAATTTCGGAAAGATTATTTGTAAATCAAAAAAATTGTAAATGTAAAAATGTATCTGGTTGTTAACTCCAGTTATCCGACAGCTTTTTGTGCGAAACAAAGATCATTTAATTCCAATTTTTGTTCTCAGTAATTGAATTAATTAAGCAATTACAAAAATAGTTCTTGTGCCCGACTGTGCGCCTTTCCATATAAAAGTAAGCACAATAACTCAATTTACATTCCCAAAAAAGTTATGGAATCTCAAACTTGGAGTTTGAAGCAATGGCCAAAAACAGTTCGGTAGATGTAGTAAAATAGACGTGTCGTCTGTGACACTAATACGATAACTGCAAAACGTAAGACATCGCTTTTCAAGACGAAGTTGTATGAGAAAATCGAGAGCATAAAGGGAAAACCTTTTGAAAACCCGGCTTTGTGGAGATACAAAACCGAAGCACTGTTTACCTGCATGGTATACGAAAGACCTAAGCTTGGTTTAAGTATGATTTTTGGCGCGATAGTTATTGAAACATCGAAATATCACAAGGCAGCGTTGTATGTATTTTTTTTTAAATTTTTAACGTCTTTTGCCAAGCAATATAATCATACCGTTAAATAGCTCATTTGTATGATATATAAAAACATTTTGGTTTTGGGGATTTTAACGCAGGATTGAAAAAGTACTAAAACATTAAAAAAAACTACTGCGTACGTGCTAGCGGAAATTAAGCGTTTTTATGACAATATGATAATGTGGTTTGCAAACCAAGCTGTGCCTGGCGGTTAAATTCTAGCTCCAATATCTGTATCTGTGAGAGGCAGTTCCAGGTTAAAAATCGTCCTGAAACCCTATATATGCCGCTTTCAATATTTCTGCTTTGACTTTTGTTTTTCAGTATTCTTTTTATATTTTTGCGAACGCTTTGACAAAAGAAAGGAAATGTAGAAATATCCTTTATAAGGCATCAAGTTAGGACCTAAAGTCTAGTACAGTATATATACGCAAAACGAAACCTGTCATTTTTGGCTCAAATGAAACTCATCTGTGCATCGTGAAAAATGTAGGGAACATTAGCAACTGGTAGACGGTTGTCTTGCATAAACAGGAATGCAACAACATTAATATATCAAGAAAGAAGTTGTCACTGCACTGATCTCAAATTGATTGACAAGCTTGCAAGATGTGAAATAAAAAAAAACTCAGCAGTCATTTGAGTCATCTCTGCTTGAAAGAGCGTGGAAAAATATACACTTTTCCTTTTAAAAAAAAAAAGCAAAAGCGACAGTGATTGCTGCGCTGATGAGAAACCACCGAGGACGTTTTTTTCTCTATTTTGCCAGTTACAAAAGAGTGGCAGTATTCAGAGGTAGAAAACATCACAGGAGCATCTTGATATTTGGGGAAAAAATTGCAAGGGGAGGTTTCTCCGAGACCATCCGTATCTTAAAAAGCAGGGTGTATTACTCAATGAATTATGGGCAAACGGCCAGGTAAATTAAAATTTTCTTTGAAGTCCTGTCAATCATGTTTTTCACTAAACTTTATTTTCAAGTGTTTTAGTCAGGAAAAAAGCACGTGATCGGCAGTAAAGCGAAAACCGGAATAATTAAAAATTTAGTTTGAATATCTTTCATCCTATAGTTGGAATATGTATACTCATACTTAACTGGAATATAAAATGATTTAGTTAGGGAAGAACACCTTTTTTGATCCACTCATGTTGCGGGTTTTAGTGTTTTGGTCGGGTAGAGTACTGTTTTGTCATTGATTGATTGAGTTATCTGGCCAGTTTGTTAACGCACATGTGCATCAACTGATCAACTGGCCTTGTGTTCCTGGACTCGCAGGCGTCATTAACAATTGTAAAAATAAGTTTGAACACGGAAGTTTGAATATTGAATTTTGAATATTTGAGTAATGAATACTGATTAAAAACGTATCCCGTTTCTACTCCCGATCCCGAGTTTATATTTTCACTTTTAAGATTTTAAACTTTGACATATTGAAATATACTCGCTACACAGCAAGAGAACATTTAAAAAGACAAGTTTTTATCATTGAATCGGGCTTCGAGATTGAGACCATTACTTCGTACTCACAATTCTTGCTCTCGCTTTACTGAGCTCCCAAGATTGATTACTCCCGACACTGATTTTCCCCCGGGTATCCAAAGAAGTGTGCCTTAATTTTTCGGCCTCTTCTTAAAAGATTTGCTGCGCACTAAGTATCTAGACTATCTACCGAAGTCGTCTTTTTGTTAATCGTTCCTCAGACAAACTACGTAGTTTTAGAGACTGTGCTACAGACGTGACATTTTACGTTTCATACGATACCTTGTTCTTCAGGGAAGACACCATTGCAGACACAACAGTCCTCATCCTTAATAGTGTACTGCGCTAAACAAGGATGAACTCAAATTTGCCAAGTTGCAACTGTTTCAGATATGTGCTTGCTCAGCGAAAACTGGCTCACCCAATCACAACATTGCAAAAATAAAGTCTCCCTCCGATATGTTAAAAATAACAACACGTCATCTAATATGATGTTTAAAAGAAAGGCAAAAGGGAAATTCCCCGTATCAATGTTATTGAAAGTGGTCATTATTTTATGTTTGTCAAGATAATACTGCTTTTTCAAAATCAACTTCGGAACGGCGGCTTGACTTAGATTTTAAAAATAACTTTTCTGCTCTTGGGTAACTTAACTACAGAAAATAAGCTCTCAGTTTAACCAATTGAGCTACATGTGTATCTGCTACAGTGATGAGACAATTTAAAAACTGTCCTAGAGAAGACGAACTTTATCTACAAAAGACAATATTGGCCTAAACTGAAAGCAGACAGTTTCCGAGAAACACTTAAGCAAATACCGTGAAGAAATTAAACATCGCTGATCTCCCTTCATTTGCAGCAGTTGCAAGTATAGAAATGGTCCCAGTGGTGGCAAACATCAGCTGTCTTCGGCAACTGCTTATTCAAAGTTTTGTTTTTTTGTACCCTAAAACTACGGCTACAAATGGACAGAATCTTTAGACACTTATCGCATCTCCGTGTTTGGAAAGTAAATCAATATCGTCATGTCACTTTCATTTCCCGTCCGAGGGTTCATTATTTACTTCAGTTAAGAGTTGTTTGTGGATAAAATTGATTGTTGAACGAAGGCAGTTCGGCCATCACAGCAATAAGCGAGCTTAATTTAGAAGACAACAATCAAGTTTTTGGGCTAAACTGAAAGTATTACTACTGCCCATTTTCCTCCGTTTGCCATTGTAGCTGCCCTCAGTGCGTTACAACCTTATATTAACGTCTTATTCACGTTTTTGACCGATAAAAATTTTGTTGACGTTATGTGGACACGTTTTTGATCGATATTTCTTACAAAGCCGTGTGCATAAGATAGAAAATACGGCACGTTTGTGTGTGTTTGACAGTATTCCCTGTTTCAATTTTACACACCTCGTATCACCGTCTTGATAATAAATACGTAATAGAATCAGAACAGTTAACCTTTGGAAAATTAAATTGCAAATCGAAAACACTTGACGAGAAGGGATCTTTGTTTTTTGAGAAGCCTGTGACACGTTTCTTCAAGCAAAAATTCGGGAGCGGAGAGCGTAAAACAAAACTGTGCAAATAGTTAGTTGAATCGGCTCATGAGCTACCGCAGAGCTTGCTGGAAACCAAAAGAAAAATGGGTATAAAACCATTTGATGGCCAAAAACGTAAGAAATCTCAAGAAAATACAGCACAACCACAAAAGCGACTACAGGAAAGCCTGTTTACAAGGTACTACAGGCTTGTTTACACCTAAACGGGTAGAAAATCGCGCAAATATCGAAACGAAATCGTTGCGTTGCAGTGTAGCCAGGAACATGCGCAGTTACTCGCCGCACAATCTGAAATTACCACTTTCGAAATCGTTACACCTCACGTTCAAAAAGGCACAAAAAAAGTGTTCCGGAATAAAGAAACCAGGTATAGCGTAAATGAGACCTAAGAAAAGGTCGCACATTCGTTAAAAGAAAAAAGAAGGAAAAGAGGGAAAAAATGCCCTGCTCGCTCTTTTAAAGCATCGTTCTCAAATGGCGGAAATTGCCCGATAGCCGGCGGTTTCCAGTTTTCTCCGACTGTTTTAGATATTGCCGATCTCAGAAGAGTATCCCTGACTCCTTCGGATAAACGCGTCATTACGATCAGAAATGATACCCCACGGTTTCCTTCAAGAAGCGACTAAGATTTGTTCGGATATGATTTGTATCTTGGCTTTTTCTTCGCAGTGTCTGAATCGCCGAGAAAATCAGAAATCTTAATCCAAGCATTAACATTGAGGTCTCCGTCTTTAAACTCGATGCTACTTCAACTTTATATGAAGTGGAATTCTTTAATGAGGTTCATGTGGGCTTCATCATTGCTTTGTCTTGCAGAATCCGCTAGCGATCTCAGAGAGGAGCGGTAATCTTCTTTAGGCAGTGCGAATTCTACCACGTGCAGTGAAGCCGCCATCTTGATTTCCTTTGATGATGGGCTTGGTACCAAGCAAAACATCAATATTTTCTCATCTGTTGCAAAAGTCTGGCATAATCTGGGATCCGTCTGGAAAACAGAAACCTTTTTCCGGGTCCGTCCCAGCCTGTCGCCGACAAATTGGTAAATAGGTGCTCAAACGTCGGGAAAATCGGATATGATCAGGCAACACCGAAATCGCGGAATGTCAGAATAGAAACTATCTCAATCTTTGTTGTTTTTGTTAAAAAGGTTCTTACTTTTCTATCTCTACACCTTTAAGCAAAACAAAAATAGAAGCAAATTTGTTATATGAAAAAAGGAAAGACCACAAAACGAAAATCAAAGTTCCAGCATCAGTCGTTTTTTCTGGCGGCCCCTAAGTTAAGTTTCACAGTTTAGTGTCAATATGTGATGTACACTTAATGACCCTGCTTGTTCTACCTAATTGCTATCAATACGCAACCGAGCTTGACTTGCTGATAAGTCTTGTTCTACTTGCTGAGTCTCACAATAATAAAATTTTCTTTGATGATTTTTAGGCCTGGTTGAGACGGTCGCATTTCTGACGTGTCACATGTCAATTCAATTCAACTGTAAATTATTCGTCTCATTTAATTTCTGCCACACTCACTGATTTTCCGTTTTTCCAGTGCGTAGTAGTGTGATTTTCCAAACGATTAAGAATTAGCGCATGCCTTATGGCACACAATTATTACATGACTCACTAATTAACTTCCATGCAAAAATGGTTAATTAATTGGCTGCCGTTGCCATGGTAACAAATGCAAAATTTTGAAATGGCCACCATCGTGGATTTTCGGCCGCCATTTTGAATTTTTGACTTTTGCGATAATGATTAATTTTGAGGCATAATATTAGAAATGGTAGGAAAGCACCATCTTATAGTCCAAAATTATAAAATTACTAAAAGAAAACAACAAATCACAAGCTTGCAATTATTTTTTTTAAAAAGATGCGTTTTTAGAAAACGGTGAAAACATTTCTTTTACAAACTTTGTGACGTCATCAGTGATTACGTCATCTAATTAGTTTCAAATGATGTATTCTCAATCAAGGAACAGATACAAAAAAGCTTTTGGCAATTAGTCAAACGGCTCAAAATTGAGGTCGAAAAAATCGAGGGCTCAAATCGACCCTTACCCCTTATGCTTTCGAGGATATATATAACAAGAACCAACAAAATGTTTACATTAACTTAACACAGCTAAAATGCGACCGTTCTGCACAAACTTGGCTTGGCAATTTAATTGCTTCAAACGTAGATCATCTGTCGCATTCTTGCCGCGTCCAATGTGATTCTAGGGCTTAACTGAGTTTGACTTGGCAGAAAAGCGAAGTTGAAGCGGAATGAGACATACTTTACTGTTTCCGATAGCAATCATCATGATCTTTGTGCAAAATAACTGAAGCGACCAATGCACATTCTTGTTCTTAACTTTAAGGAAATTTGCTTGTTGTTTTAAAAACATTCCCACTTTCCAAATGCTGTTCGTTTTATGCAGCTAGCTTTTCGTATCTCATAGTTTTCTTTTCGAACATTGAATTCAGAACACGTACTGCCTCTAAAATACCAAGCTGTCTCGACTGAGCGCATTAAAGATTTTAGAAACAAACATCAAATTATTACAATAGTTATCAAATTTGTACAATGTACATACAAATAACAAGAGTCTATATACTTTTTGTGATTTTAAACATTTCAAATTATGTTGGGCAATACGAAGAATCTCTTTATTTTATCTTTATGAAATGTTTGAGTGGCGCTCGTTATCTTTTTTACAAAACTTCTACTAATGCATCCCACAAAACCTGATTATAAGTTCGATCATTTTTTTGATTGCTTATGCCAAAGATTGTGCTTCAACATTTTTACATCACATTTGAGTGAAAATATGCCTGACACAACAAAGCTGTAGAAAGAAGATTACGATATTTCCTTGCGTTGACAATATGTTTGTGGGTTTCATATTTTTCGCGAAGAGGTCACTTATATTAGTTTGTCAAATTCATAGGTGGCACAGTTATCTCCTTTTCAAACGTTAAATTGTTCAGTTGTGGAACTTAATTAAAAATGGTGCTATTTTGTGAATGGTATGCATAAACGATTGGCTTGCTTTAGGTGACAAATTTAACGTTTTGAAGACTTGAAAAGGTTTTGGCTTAATTGGAAGCATTTACTTAATTCAAGGAACATGAGTTCTATTATTCGAAGTCCAATGTGAAAAAGACATTTTCAGTTGTGCTAGCGCTTATCGATTTGTTTCCAAATACGGACAGTATGATTGAAAATAAAAAAATTAATAATTTTAGAAAAATAAAACCATGTTTGTCTACTGTCGTAATATCTGACACACGAATAATTCAATATTTGTAAAAAAAAACAATAACTGGAACATATTTAAATTTCTAGATCTAATAGTAGCATAACTTATACCTTTTCTATATAGTTTTTTTTCTTATCAAACTGAACAATTCGGGATCTTTTTGGAGGCTAAAGTGGGTAGATGTTTTCTTGTACTGCCTTTTCAAGATATTATACCTTTTATGGCGTCAAGTGGAGAGATAAAAAATTTTAAAACATATTGCATTTTCCTTTTTCTAAAAACCCATTACTTGGCGTTAATTTACCTGGACAACAGCTTGGACAAAAACGCACTTAATTAGTTTGCTCAAGGCACCTGCTAACAAGTTGTACGTGCTCTGAATTCAAAATGTTTGGCTATGTGATTGCGAACGAACGTGACTTGAACCACCTGGATAACGTAAAACTGGAGGTATTTAAGGAGAATATGAAGAGGTACTTGTACAGTTCTTGATAGTGGCTGTTCTGAGACGGACATTTAGCATCGAAGAAGCATTGAAATACCACTCACAGATGAATGTAAAACAAGCCTGACACAGCTTTGAGTGAGATACTCGAATCTTTGTGGACAATTTTGAACAACTCTGTCGGTGCTGCTGTTGAACTGGTTGTCTTTTGCCGGTTGATGTACATCGATTTACTTCGTTCGATGTTGAATGCAAACTGTCATACAAGAAAAAGCTGACTGAGAGATCTGTGGCACTTGTAAGTCAACTGACTTGCCTGCTTTGCGAGCTGTTGTGGGGGATTCTACTCAAGCAAAGTCAAACAGTGCACTCGACTTTAAAATCAAACAGTAATCACTTCGGAATTCACCCAAGCTTTTATCAAATTTTCCTTAAATCTACCACAAGTTTTCACTAGTAAAATGGTTATTACAATGTACTGAACAAGGAGACTGAAAAAATTAATCTTGGAAAAAAGATTAAATTGATTTGCACGTCTGATAATACAACACTTAATATATTCTGACCAATCAAAGATCGCATCTTTGTAAAGCGCAGCTGCAATTTTTAAAGTATTATTACACTTATAATTTTAGTGAGAAAGATTTTTAAAAGGCCTTTTTCTGAAAACGTGACCATACGATCTCGTGTAATTCTTACTGCACATCTTAAACTGAATCGTTGCTTGGTACACAACGTTGGCATAGTTCATTCATTTGCGACAAATATGGACGGCGTTACGATCATTGGAAAACAGAGGTGCCCAGAAAGCTTCAAGTACTTTGCTAAGGTTTTTCCTGAGTTTCTCTCCGGTTACAGAGGACCAACATATTATAGATATCACACAAGAAGACGAAGTTACTGTGAAGGAGCCCATACACATGTGGCTGCAAAGACTCTCAGAGACGATCTTCTTGATAAAGAAAATGAAAATATAATCAACGGTTGGCTTGAGGCATTTGGAATAAAATGAAGGTCCTTTCAAATATGAAGAAGTCGTGTGGCTTGATATAATTGATTTGTTTTTATATCAGTCCAAATTATAACGGTGCCAGTTTGATTTCATAACTGGAAACTCTCAGTCTGCTACTTAGTTTGCCTTTCAACACGCATTTATGTTCGTTGAAACTACCGTGAACTTCCAAAAATATATAAGAGCATTTACTTTTATCTGTAAGTTTCTCTCTTGATTAGTTTTGGTTTTGGATGAACTTTATTTGTTGAGGGGGTTAACTGGGCTCGGTTCGGGCATGAGCCCGAGAAGAATGCAGCCCAATTTGGCAGCTTAGTTTCATAAACGTTTTGGTGCTATGAAAGAGAATTGTTCGCAGTTAGTATAGGAGTATAGGAGGCACTAGCCTGCGAGCCGGCTCCTTTTTTCGCGGGGAAAGGGAAAAATAAAGAGGGGAAAAGTAGAGGATGGGAGGAGAAAATTATTTTCTGAATAAAGAGGGGAAAAGGAGAGGAGGGGAAGAGAAAATGATTTTCTTCTCCCATCCTCTACTTTTCCCCTCTTTATTTTTCCCTTTCTCTCAAAAAATGAGCCGGCTCCCAGGCTAAGGAAGCACAGAATGTGTCTGCTAGTCTTAGCAGGGAAGAGTTGCAGATCTAGTCCCATGCAGCTTTTTCTTGCACTTGAGTCGTATGCCGCATTCACACATAAACATGTTTATTTAAACTGACTTTTTCAAGTTCTTGTAACTAGCAAACATAAAAGTATTCAGGGCTGATTCCAACTTGGAATGGCTATGATATGTTTTAAGAATTGTATGCCACAAATTTTGAGCCGAAAGTGTTGCTGTACTGGAAAAAAAATTGAAACCTGTTTAGTTAAACAACTTTAAGACATGCTTAAGCGTTGGTGTGAATGGGGTGTAAGTAGAGAAAGATATAAGGCCGTAGGTATATCAAATAGAATTGAAGTTACCTGTACATTGTGAGGGGGGGGGGGGGGGGGGGGTGGTCGCAGCCTTTAGCTTTGGC
>JAOBYF010237433.1:0-10035 GCA_025403605.1 Parazoanthus darwini | reverse complement strand
CAGGACCCCGTTGATAACAGTATATTTTACTGAAGGGTTATCCTGTTATAAATATTCGTAATTATTATTATTATTATTATCTCCCGGCTCCAAGTATGTGGAAATTCTTTCATTCACCAAACTAAAAAACTGGAGTTAAGAAATAACGTTGTTTATAAATAATTGCCAACTATCTCATTGCTCAACATTATCAAATGTTAAAACTCTAATGAACTGACAACATCTTAGAGACAGGAAACATAAAATCGGAAATGACTTAAAAGACCAATTTTGGTCCACGTTTCAAACTGCTCCCTCTACAGTCAAGTTTAAAAGTGGTTCTGGCTGTAAAAATTGCCAAACGATGTTGATACCGTCTGTGCATGCAATTGTTATAATTTGATACTTTTCTGTGTTACCATTACTCCACACTGCCACATCAACTCAGTTTATCAACATTCTCCTACAGTCTCTTTATTACTGGGAACTATTTTCTGCCGTTAGTTAGTTATAATAAATTTGCAATCACTCGAGAAAACCAGCTCTGAGAAAGAACAAAGTGAAAACAAAGCATGACTCCACATGTATAAATAATATGCAGAAAGCGACCAGCCACACTGGTTAGGGACCGGTCGTAAAATTTGACCATGCCAACAAGTCGGGTCTCTAGGGTTCTTGGCAACATGGGGGCCCTGAAAAATTTCCGTGCCGAAAAACAGTTTATCCTCCACGCCTTGCCATATTAAGTGTCCACCCCTAAATATCTTCATAGTTACTAAATAGCAATCAACCATCTTCACTCTGACCTTGCAAGTTCGTCTTTGCTCAGCATGCCATTGTGATCGGTATCAAGATTTAGATACTGTCCTAGTAACAGAATCAAGCTTAAAAGTTAGTGAGGTTACATACAACTGGCATGGTAAATGAAATAAAAAGGGATGTCTTTTGTGTCTATGTGCAGTAGGCCTGTAAAGCTAAACTATTCGTAAGTATTTTCTTGCAATTACGTTACTTCTTTACCAAAACCGTAAGAATTAATGTCCGAGTGTCTGTAAATTGCTACTTCATTCAACTGATATATTGATATAAGTAACCGTTAGTTGTTGTTGGTGCATCTAGTTGTACAAACAATTTTGCAACTGCAATTTGCAATTTCTTGCTCCTTTTTGCTTTTCACCTTTCGTTTCTTTAACTCTTCAAATACACTAAAGTAACGGTGACTGAAATAAAAAATTTGTTAAAAGGGTTTACTGTTTTATATCGGGATTAACTTTTTTAAGTCCGGCCGTCTTTTGTGAGCCTTTAGGTGAGCAACATACAACTGATAAGCAAAAATACCCATATTAAAAAAAGAAATCGGTCATTAAGGTATTTAATTAAATGTAAAGAGCTATTCTAGAATAGCTGTAAGTATTGATATTACAAATAGTATGGTCTTCATGTCCGATAATCAAGTTGCTGCAAGTTTCGCAAAATACGCTTTGACTCATAAGAACAAGTCCCCTTATAAAACAGAAAACCATTAAATAAGTTTCACGTGTTATACTACAATAACTATACTAATAGCAACAATTTCCAAATATAAAAAGTCCCAACTTCCATTTAAGAAGTCAGCTCTCTGATTTCTGTGTGTGACAAATTTCTTATTACAATGATAACTTTCGCATAAAAAAAGTTAATACTTATTTATTTGTCTGGAGGACTAACATTTTATCTGCATTTTACTTTTCAAAACGGAAGAAAAATGGAAACCTTACGAAACAAGTGAAATAATTGATGCTCAAAATGAAGTTGGACATCACAAACCTTAACATTCAAACTAAAATCACTCCGCTCTGGAAAGGGTACTACTGTTCAAGCTACAACTCTAAACAGAATCAACTACAATCTACACAACACCATTAGCTCACATTAAGACACGTGTCTTATAGTTCAACTCCACTTTATACCATTTAGGTTTACATATAATAAACTAGACGCACATACCGTACACTCTGAGGGCTGAGGGGGCTGAAAACCAGTTGGCATCTTGCTGTTCTTTCGATAAATCTTCATCTCTAAGCTGAAAAGAATAACAGCAGACGAAATAAAGAAATGCCTTATACATGTAAATGAGATAACACATTATAGTTATTGCAGAAGATATCGGAGCTCTGGTAAAACTACCGCCGGAGTAAGAGTTCATCACGTGAAAGAAAGTCAGCCAAGAGTCGCGAATGTGAAATATGGATTCGAGCGTCCAACAATGTCAAATACTCTATACTAGGCATGTACGTGACTCATTTGACAAACTCTGATTGGATGTAGTAAGCATTTAAGGACTTGGCGAGGAATAATATCGGGACTTTGCATACCTCCAACAGATCATCCAAGAAACTGCAGGCCAAAATATCTTGTATCTTAATTTTTCCTACAAAGGTAAGCATAATTTTCTTTTACAAAATTGCGCCTCCACATTAATGCTGCAAAACTCGTTACTTCACAAAACAAACCATGACTAATTTCAATGCATAATCTTTCTTGTATCCTCATCGGCACTCTTCTAAAATGAGGAATATCGGTAACAACAGCAAATAAAGAAGCTCGAAGTTTGAGCTGCTGTATCTGATTAGGACATGACAGTTAGTATTGTAATCATATAATAATTATGGAACGTCACTTTGAGCATTCAATTTGAGGAACGTGGAAACTGTACATGTAAGCCCTCCTACATTACATGGCTATACCATTTTCCGAGCGGTTAAAGAACTGGGCCCAACCACGACGCTTTGCATTTCTTATTTATACTAGTCTAGGTGACAACAACCGATTAAACGGACCATGAAACATGCTGATCCAGCATCATCAAATACTGTTGGCATGACGGATCCGTTTAACAATCGTTTGTCTGAAAATGTTGGTCTTCTCTACCAACGTCACCAAAACTTGTTGGACCATGATGTTGGAACCGTTTATATGGACGGGAACCAAACATAACCTGTCTGTTTCTTTGAATGTTCATTAACTCCACGGGCATGCAACGCAGACTCAGCCATCTTACAATTGCCGCAAACTTTTTTTCATAAGTGTAAAGAAACTCTATAGGAACAGAACTGAGCTACAGTAAGTAACATTCTTGCGCAAAGACAAAACATAATACAGACTTTCGAACAAATGCAACATCATCGCATTTCCAAGAACTTCTCAACTACGCAAAAACATCAAACCGACCCGCAAGGCATACTGATTGAGCTAAAATCTTGAAATATTTTGTATAAACATGTGTAGACTGAAAGAAACAGATGGTCAGTCAGACAGACAGACAGACAGACAAACAATTCCGAGTCATGTTAAAACTACATGTAGATGCAACCCACTGCAGACACTGACGGTGAAAACAGTTCTGACATCAAATAAATCAAACAAACTGACATACTTGTAAGGTATAAACGGCCGGGTAAAGACAAAAAACGTGCAGGCAAAATGTAAATTCAGTATACGACAATCTAACTAAACGCAACAAACTTTGCAATTGCAAGCCAACACTTACGTTCACAACAATTTAGCTTATTAGTTCGCACTTATTGACTGAGTCGAGTTTCATTTCCTTATGTGGATTTCTCTATCATAAACACCTTACCTGTTCTGAGAGGATCAAGGAAGAAGAAAAATTTCCTGACTGCTGTACACACGTAAAAGGAGTAGAAAGATTTCTCCAGCCCATCAAGCTAAAAAAGCATAGTAAGAACAGATCAATTCAGTAAAAGACAGCTGTATTGAACTTCAAGCCGGGTTATTCGACAAACTATGATAACTATTGTCATAATTATACATAACGGTTATACTTGTTTGTACCGTACGTGTGAGGCAAAGCGCATGTAAAGCAAAACAAATTTGTTTATAAGTTTCTCACCCAGACCCTTTGTTAAGAGAGGGCAAGCGTCCTTATCATTCACTGGCCATTAATTCCAACTTTTGTAACCGTTTCAAATTATATCTTGAACACTTCCAAACAACATCTGCAGAAACGACTGCTAAAAATTTAAGAAAACCTTATTTAAAGAATTCACGAGTCATATCCTTGATATAGTGAGGAAAAGATAAGGAGGAAATCTTCTTCAAAACAAGCATCTGCCTGTTGTTAGGGTACTTCACATCATTAAGGGCCCATTTACACTAGCAACTTTCGGTGCAATTTTTTATCGCAGTTTCTACAGCAATTTTGCTCACTGTCGCGTTGGATCAAGTTTCGAGATTGTTTAAAACATTGCAAGTTTCCTGGCACTCAAATTCACGGAAATTGCAGATGCTTTACATGCACTCTTGGAAGAAACGGCACGAGTGCAAGAAACATTGCAAAGAAAATCGTGGAAAAAGTTGCGCAGAAAACTGCTAGACAGTGTAAACTGGCCTTTACTCACTTACATGTAGCTTTACAAAGGCATTTTGTCTGTTAAAGGAAGAACCAGCATTTTACTGATACAATTGGATGCTTAAAGATATCCTTGCAACACAAACACAAAACCCTTCACCCTTTTTATGACTTAAACACCTCAGTTCCAAGACATTCTTCACTTACCTGGGGAAGGGTTGGAATTAGTTCCAGAATGTAATTTTCAAGGTCCTGCGGAAAAAAGGAGAGTTTCTTTTTCTGCTCCAGCAAGAAGCCACGTTGACATTTGACATAGTTTTTAAATCTATTGTACTGTAGTGCTGTAACTCATTTGAAAAGATAGTCTTAATATCTTAAATGTAATGCTGATCAATGCTGTTTTAAAATAATCACTATATTTTCCATGAACTTTCCCAAAAAACAACATATACATAGAAGGTTTTTTTCAAAGTATGTGAGAAGGAGGGGGTTCACCAGATCTCTTGTTTCAAAATGGAGGCGAACAAATTTCTTAAACCTCCTTGAGAATCATGCAGAACGCTTGGAATACTAATTACCACATGTACATGTATACATGTTCTTGAAAGCGTTGACAAGCCAGAAATTTTCTGAAGGAGCAACAAAGTCCATAAAAGAAAGGAAAAGCCAGGAAAACTACGTTTTAGGTTACTTAAGAAACCTTTTCTCACAAGGCTCCAAAATAGTGCTATTGCTGGCTTTCACTCAACCCCAAGAGACTCAATAGACAAAGGACGTGGCGGCATTGTTGGTGGACATAATAAAAGAAAGTAATTGCAACTCTATTGTTATTGTACACCAACATGGCATCTATGACGTCACATGCAACCCAAGAATTAAACGTGTGCCCCCACCACATAGAGTACCACAGCAATTACATGTGACAACATTGTACTTTAATTGTACTCATCAGCATTCATAAGAGGCAAACTTAAAAAGGTTTTAAAATATGATGTTTAGCAACAGATTCTTGAAGTCCAACTTTCACAAAACAAAAAGACTTACAGACTCCTTGAGGTAGCCCTGTCCTGCCACATCGTACAGACTCAAACCTATTCTCGTCTGATGGAGCCAGACTAAAGCACAAAAAAGACATTGCCATGATTTTAATTCTATTAGTGCTGTTAAAAACCTTGTAGAGATCGATACTCCTCCAAGCTGTTGTTTACTTTAGTTTACAATTAACATCTTTCAATCTGTGGTTTAAGCGCAATTTTAGTAATGCTTCCTCTGTACATGAAAATCGAACTATTTATTTAATCTCAAAGGGACACAAACCTTCCAGTGTGTCTAGTATGTTCAAAGGTTAGTATACAGTTTGTACACTTTTTCTGGTTCTAAAAACAATAATTTTTAAGATGTTTTATGCCAAGATACATGTACTGGCCTAAACCAAAGTTGTTTAGATGATACAGCTTTCACTCGAGAGAAGTATTTTGTTTGTTTAAATTGTACCTAGATAATTGTTTTTTACAGCTGTAGGCTTTTAGTTTTAGAGTAAGAAAAGTCACTTGAATGAGTGACATCAAAGATAGACTCTACAGTCCTGTTTTCAAGAGCTTTCAAGGACCAAATTTAATTAGTCTGCATTCAAAATCAAAAACTGAATTCAAGTAGACTTTTTAGGACTTTGTGAACCCTGTTGGCAGCAGTGGACTGTTGGTCATCGACTTGACACAATATTACAGCATGCGCCTTGTCAGTAGCTTTTCATTGCTAATCCCTTCAAAAAGAGAAACAACTACATGAGTGCATGTATTCACTTAATAACTAACCTTTCCTCATAACATAATTGAAAAACTGCATGATGGAAATCCTGTGGGGTAGAACACAGGTCAATGTTTAGTTCAATCTGAGCCAGCAAACTACAGTCTTGTATTCCTCTTCAAACAGAAGGCTAAGTGTCTGAGTACAGGTATGTAATTAATTAATAAGCAAGATTTTGCAAGATATATTTTAAGTTTTGTTTAACCTTTGATCATTGCGTTGTTCCAGAAAACATCCATGGAGATATCCTACAGTGGGAAACTCTGAGAAAGCGAGGGCCTGAATAAGCTAACAGCTTCCGAAATTCCGAAGTACTTTGGGTTTCACCACCAGCTATTACTTGTCTAATAACAACCAAGCACAGCCTCGAAACCAATTATAATGAATAAACTCAATGTTTCACTGAGGCAAAATTTAGCAAAACATGGTCAGTTCACACTTCAATTTGCAATATTTTTTCTGATTTACAATAGTAAATAAAGATGTCCTTTAACTGTATCATACAATTCCTGCCACCTACATGTATGTACAGTACAGTACTTCAAAACATTTTGCAAGCCTAATGTCTCAGAAAACAACATTTAAAAGAAAAATACAGTCTTACTATTAAATAAATAAATTAATAATACACTGTCTGTAAATTTACAGTGTGAACTTATATGGGGTCATGAACTGGTATTTGTGGAAAGCCTAGGGGCACAGGATTCCAAGCAAAAATCTTCCTTGGGGAAGGTAGGTACAGAATGATATTATATTTTTTTGGAAATACACATTAACTTATAAAAAATAAATATACTGCACAAGTAGTTAATTAACAATCGTGTACTAAAAAATTATGCACTGTACAGTACCTGCTAAATGGGTCACTTTGAAACAACTTTGCAAACACAGTGGCAGTAAAAAAGGGTCTGTTTCAGTTAAGAGACAACTTTGTTAGCAAAAATACTACCGGTACTATCAAATTAATGTACAATATACATGTAAAATCGAGAATGACTGACCAAACACTAATACTAGGACTTCATTTTAGCTAGATGTTACAGAACAGACCTGCACTTAGCTCCAGCTTGATCACCGACCTTCTCAAAATCTTCATAGTTTATCATCTAAAAAACAAGAAAACTCTCTATATAAACAATTAAGTCAACATGTAGTAAAGACTCTTTCCCTAGAGAATTCTGGTGTCAACATCAATCAGGTCTACAATGTAGATGTAAATACTGGATTGGAAAACAAGGAATGTTTGTTCATTTAATTAGTATTTTTATTAAACCAATAAAAAGGTCAGAGCTAGTACTTGTATGTATGGAATGATGTTGATCAGTATCATATAATTATGTTCAAATAACACTTATACCTGTTCATCCCCAAGAGCTGGTGGTGTATGATGTTTGTCCAACAAAAACCACAGATTCTGCAGTAACAAAATCAGAGCATGATTGATTTAAATTAGTAGGTGAATAAAACAACCTCAGATATTTACTGACCTCCGCAAAAAAAATTATAACTTACAATAAATTTTTCTTTAGGTTTGCAATAAAAAATAATATAGAACTAACAGCACATGTCACTTTACTGTACAGTCACATAGATACAGCTATTTCAAAAAATGTTGACATCTGCAAAGAGTAAAACCATGCATTAAACAAATTACAATCATGGGAGCCTGTATTTTACCAAACAAAACATAATTATGTACATTGATCTGAACTTATGAAATTGATGAAACCAGCAAAGCAAAATTTGCAAATGGAGAAACTGAAGGTCCCATTATGCTTTGCAATGCGAGTATTGCACTTTTTACAGGTCAACCCATTTTGAAATAGCTGTATAGATGTCATGACTGTACATACTATAAGGAGAGAAAAAAAAACTAATTACAAAGCCTGCTTACTTGCAGCTCATCATTATCAAGGAGTTCTCTGCTTTTTCTCTGAAGAAAAACAGCTCTAGATTCTTCTCTCAGTTTCTGAAGTAGCACTTCATCTTCAGACGGCAGCTTCATAAGAGCAAGAAAGCAACCTTAGTTAATAACATTTCACTAACAATTTAATGTGCCCAGTTAGATCCTGCCTATGAGCTTCTCGCGTTCTAAATATAAAATTTTACCACATGACTGTACTTATCTGAAATTCATCTAAAGTACCTTATAGTAGAACCGTGGTATTTGCTGGTAGTTTTGTTCTTGCCCATTACCGGCAGCTCCCTTGCACTCAGTGTAACACTCAGTAAAAAGTTCAGTTTCAGTCTTGGAATTCCCAGCTCCTTGTGAATCTGTACCAAGAGCATTGATCAGACACCACCAATCATCCATAGGGTAACAGTTCAAAGAATCACAACATTGATAATATTGGTATAGAGAACAAATATTTTAGTTGTCCCAGGACAAGGGCCATGGCATATTTCAAATCTTGATTCACCAATAATATTTAATACCTACATAGATTCAGCTGTATTACTGTCTTGACACATTATCTTTGGTAATTAGTCCAATACAAAATTATTTTAATAAATATTGTATGTCCCACAATATAACTGCTCTCAAACAATACTTCAGGTATATGTAATTTTTAGTACTATGTATAATGGTATTAAATGTATGTCTTTGTAATGTAAAAAGTAAACAAAGATTACAACGTTCGAATACATTTTACGCTTTACGATTCACTGACTTCGCAGGTGCGAAGGCATTGTTTCTTGTATACAATGAAGCTGCATGCATAAACAAGTACGCCCCAGTACGGAAATTAAGCCCATTCAGATCAGAACCAGAATCGTGTTTACTGTAAAATTTACTCCCCGACTGGCCATGGACGTGGTAACTTGAAACGCAACAATGAGTGAATGACTTGACCAGTTTTTAATGCAAATCGTGATAATTTTTTTTAAAAAAGAAGGCGGATCAGACATTTTGTGATGGAAGTTAACTACTTCAAATTGAAAACGTTCTCATCATTTTATTTTCATACACTGTTATGAAACTGCGTGAATACTAATGTTCGCCACGTGGTCAAATTTTTCTTGAAAAAAAGCATTTATTCACACTCGTTAGTATTTCGCAAAATTTTAATGGCGTTTTTTTTTTATTTTACCGCAGAAGTTCCTCGAAACCGCTTGAAAATGGCCCTGGAAAGTCCTGGAATGATTGAGCGATTCTGAGTACAGTACAGTTCGAACAGTACTTCTCTGCAGATTGGCTAAATGAATGTGCATGTGTTTGCCTGCAGCAAGTTGATGCTCTATTAGATAAAATCGCGAGGAAATAGATTATCCGAGTAATTGAGGAGACTCATTTTCTTTCAAATATATATTTATTGTAATTAAGACGTAGATTGAGTTAATCTTTGAATAATGCACTCTTGCCATCGACAAAGTCAAAGTTATGAGCAGAAAAACAGCATTTATAAATATAATTCTATTATCTAAGCCATCATTGATCACATACTGTATATTGTGATCAACACAGCTGTACTGTCATTGATGTTAATATACATATAATTATCTTATTATTTTAACATAACAAAAGTAAAGCTATTCCCTAAACCTTCATGATCATTATATATGGTCTGAATGTTATTATATACACATGTATAACTGTTATTTTTAAAATAGTTACATATACACCATATAATAGCAGAGACATCACTATTTAGCTGTAATTAAACAAAATCAATGTTATGTACAACATTAGCAGCAGGCATTCTAATAACAAAGCCATCAGCAATGTTTTTTTTTTAAAAAGTCGTTATAAATGTCAATTACTGTATGTTATATGACAATAGGCAACAGGCATGCTAGTGAGCAATCAATTAAGTTAAGCACAGCATAGCAACAGGCAGATGGTTCTCAAACTGTAAAGCAGGTGGTTCTTGGATTCTTGGCTGTAGGTGTACAATTTT
>JAOBYF010237322.1:0-10035 GCA_025403605.1 Parazoanthus darwini | reverse complement strand
CTTAAAGTGTATATATCGGATATCATTATTTTCCGTATTCTTACGTTTTGGGACCTGAAATTTTTGAATTTTGTGCTAAAATTTTATTTTGAGCGCTCCTTTACCGGTTTTTTTAATCTTAAAGATCGCCGAAATGACGCTCTGAAGTTTCACGACCGAGCGGTGGGGGACTGGAAACTGATGACGTCTACCCAGGAACTCGTAAACTCGCATATTTAATTTCGCTCGACGAAACTTTGGAAGTGTATCTCTATTTTGTGCTTGCTGAAACCCCTCTTTTTGTCTCGGTATATTGAATATTCTTTAGCAATGTCGTCTAGTGAGTACAGTTCGGATAATAGTTCAAGTGAGAGCTCAAATGAGGAATCTCAAGAAAGTTATTATCGTGAGGAAGTGGAGGAAAAGGACAACATTGTTGATGTCAGCGCTTTCGACAAAGAAAGCCACGAGGCGGCTCTTGAATCTGTCCAAACTGCGGGTCCGTACTCAGATGAACCGATTGCAAGTGAATTATGGATGCAAGAATACGCTTCACAGCGACGTGAAGCAGAAGAAGAAGAAAAAAAACTACTCGAACGAAAGAATAAAACAGTTCCTGTCAGCTCTTGGTATGTATTTCTGAAATATCCATACTGAATATAACCAATATTTTAATGCGCAACTAGCAACTTATCACGCTTCCATTTAAATTCGTTCTAGGTGCAAATGTGGCTATTGCCAGGTTGATAAATTGAAAAATATAGGTGAATATTTCTGCTGCACCGAAATAGAAGACTGTATGGAAGCCTTAAAAGAGGACGAGGTTTTACAAGACTCTGCTGGCGCTTCTCCGTCGTGCGTGACCTTGCACCCGGGCTTTAGGCCTGTGTGTTTGGAGAAATGGTCGCTTCGCTACGCAAGCGGGAAGTTCAAAACAAGGCAAAAGAAGAGATACACACAAACTGGTTCAGAGGAAAGGTTTGTATTCAAATGAAACTTCAACTGCGAGTGAAAATTCTGTTGCGAGTAAATGAATTGTGGCACCCAACATCTGCTTTTTTAATACCCAGTGTGTATAGCGTATCTATTGCTTTCTGTTTGTTTTTTAAAAGCTACTTTACTTTTGAAACTATGCCAATGGCTTTGAGAAAGTGCAATACGAATGAGCCATAATGTGCTGAGAGTTATTTCCTGCGTACGGCTTTTAGATTGTGATTTTGTGATTCAACAACAATTATACTGGGCTGTATTGGTACTGTCTGACCATTCTTTATTTATATAAACACGCGAAGGAAGAATATAATACAATAGTTGACCCTTTGCCTAAAGATATGGAACTTAAATTCTCTGTTTCCTTCAGATATCTCCGCAGTGTCTCGTATAGGCAATTTATGCGAATGGTGTATGGGCCTATGGGGAAGAGGAGAGTTCCACTTCCAGCCTGTGCATACAATGCCATCAGGACCACTTTTCAAAGTTCAATTGATTCTGATGAAGAATTCACTGGATATGTTGGCAATGATGATTGAAAACCTTGCTCGCTTTAATTGGTATGTTGTAGTAGTACTCTGTATTAAATAAACTTGCTATATAAGTGTAACACAGTATTCATACAAAAATCACTTCTTATTTTTTGGACAATTGATGTTGAATTTATGTCCCTTCAGAGGCTGTTTGCAAAAAGTGCAGTTGCGAGGCTTTCTCTTTTCCAGTGATTTTTTTTTCTGCTCCTTTTCTGGCTGTGACTTCTTGCGTTTAGTGTTTGGCTGTGGTTGTGGCTGATTGGGACGCCTTCTCTTGGACTTTTCCCGTTGTTCTTTTGCTTCAGCAGCCAGAACAACTTCCACTGAAAAGAAAAATAAACCAGTTATTAAATCATATTATTCGAGTTTTTTTATTGATGAGCGTGCGCAGTTTCTGGGAATTAAGTCAGGATGTTACATATTTAAAAGCAAATGTTATTAAGTAAAAGTGTGTTACATGGTGTAGTTGGAGGGACATCCTTTGCTTCCATTGCTAATTTCTTTCGTTGATCCCTCTTTTGGATGGCTTCTTCCCTGTCCTGTTTGTCAAGCATTGTGTTCATCGGTTTTGGCTGCATAGCAGTGAGGTTTTTTAACTCATTTGGTAGTTGCTTTTCTTTATTTGCTTTCACATATGTTTGATAGATCTCCTCCACATAATCTTGACAAGAAAATAAAAAGATAAACAATTATTTCCTTGAGTACTACCAGAGGCATACAAGAAATCATTGACATAAACTTTCACTAAGCTACAGATCTCAACTATTAGATAATTACAGCAAGATTTCATTGTTACCTGTGAATATAATATTATGATAGATAGAGTCTGTAAAAAAATAAGTTCATATCCCTTACCAAAGTTTTGTTGAACTCGAACGTCTCTCACAGTTGCCTCACCATTTTTGAACTTGGGGTATATTATCCTTATTTGCTTTTCTCCCTTTTCAGTTGTTTTGATGTCCCTCCTGAGGTTATTGTTAAAGTGGACAGCTGCCAAGATATGTCTGTAATAAATCATACACAATAAAAAAATGTTATATATGTTGTTTAGTAATTTTCTTTCAGTTAAGTACCACTACAACATAATAACTTACTGAAATGACATGTCTGTACAACAAATTTATTCCACATTGATTCAAACAAACCTGCAAAACATTCCAAGAAAAGAATAGGCAATCATTTTGGGTGAGAACTGGTTGATAACAGAGTGAAACCCCTCGAGGCAACTGGTTTGAGCTATTGGAGAGGCTTGTTTAATTCCCTTCTCAAGTGATGGACTCTTCAGTGCTTCACACACTTTCTCATACACAAACGAGTCTGGCAAAAAAAACACATCTTGTTATTATGGTTTTTAAAGAGACACCGACATACAGGTAATTTTAATTGGGTATCAAATACATGAAACTACCCCCTCTTAGAAATACTGCTGATAATATTGATCCCCACACCCTCTTGCACACATTTGTGTAAAAAAAGAAGTCTAAATAACCAAAAAGTATACCACGGGTCAGCCACTTCCTGCCCTTCAGTTCTCCATGAGCACATTTGTTGAACAAGGGATCTTTGTGATTCTTGTGCTGGTTGACAATGTGACCCAGAAATGAGATGAACTTTGCCCATATGACTTTTCCTTTGCCAGTGATTGTAGTTGTCGCACTCCACAAGAAATGGTTCTCAATTGGGCGAATCCAGTCTTTCAATTCTTCACAACCTTTCAGTTTTGAAATGGCACTTAGGATTTTTCTTATCTCTGTAAATAACATACCAGTAGTAAGTACCCTATGAATGATGCAAGGTAAATGCACTTTCTGCCAGTTAAATTTCATTGTTACTAATCATTAGTTATTTTCACCCCCAAATTGTCATTATACATATGAACCTTGTTATCAACAAATGAACACAAAAGAACATACTTGCTTTCAGATGCCATAAATCAAAATAGTGTGTTATCTGGCTGAGTTTCTCCCTCATGTGCTTTGCAATAGAAGTGTGTCGATCAGAAATAAATGTTGATATGGTCAGGCCAGCTGCCACCAAAAGAAAGTTCATACAGTTTTGAAAGGCCATGTACTCCATTTGGGAACTGCCACCTGCTTCATTTCTCTGTTATAACAGTAACACAATTAATTAGTTACAGACTTTTTATACATGTTCTTTTTTTCTCTCAACCCCTCCCCCCCCCAATCCTAAAAAAAGAGCAAAATTCTCATAATAAGTCTTGCTGTAAGTTTAATGTGTCACCTGCACAAGAGAGAAGTGGATGATAAGAGGCAGAGTGCAGCAATAAACTGTGTATGCACAGTACTTGGCACTGTGCCCCATACTGTCATGGCGACCATCACCAGCAATGACCAGTGGCTCCCCACATGTTCGCAACTGGTCCAGAATGTTTTCCTGGTACTTTTTCCAGTACAACGAAATTGCTGGAAACAACTTCTCCTGAAAAGAAATCAAAAGGGACAGAGATGTAAACTGCACCCAGCTTGGTACTACATTGTCTTGGAACAACCAGCTGCCACTTATTTTAAATTCGAAATAAATGTCACCCCCCTCTCTCTCCTTCCTATGCAAGATAGTTGGCATTCTGAAAACAAGATTGCAACTTAAGGTTAAAAATATATTGAACAAGTAATAGTTCACTCACACGTTGTTGTTTGAAGAATGTACCCAGAGAAATACAAGACAGCTTCATGTGTTTGAAAATCTGAAGAGTTTTACTTGCTGAACCTCCAGCAAGTAGTATAGCAAAGCAGAGCAAGAAATTTCCGGCAGCAGTTCTTGTGCCTGGCATAATTGGCTGGCTTTTCCACACAGTCTCTTTTTTGGTGCAAGTAGGGTTTGCGCATGTCGTTTTCACAACTGCCATTGACCCAACTTCTGTTGCTGTCACCTCCGGATTATCTGCTTTGCAGGAGTGGCAGAAGCGGAATAGCAAGAGGAGCTGTGTCAAGAACACGATGTGTTTTGGGTCCTTGCGAAGGTTTTCGCAATCAGGAAACAACCTGCGAAAAATAAAAAAATACCTGGTATAATTGTGAGCCGTCTCAAAATAAATTAACACAACAAAAAAGTTACCCTGACCCATACTTTCGAAACACGGCCAATCTTCATGTTTTACCTTTTTCCGTGGGAACCTGTACTTTCGTCCTCTCCTTCCTCTTCCTCTGAGTCTGTTTCTGTGTCAGATGTGTACTCGTAGTCTGTGTCGTTTCCATCGGGCTCTTCCTCGATGCACACATCACGTTCGTCGTCAGTGTCTTGCTCGTTATCGTTATCGGTTATATCGTCGGCCGTAACAGATGACGGGGTGTCTGAAGACGTCGCGGAACAGTCTAGTCTTTTGGTATCTCTCTTGTCTTTTGAAACTGCCAGGGTTAAATCAAACAGGCCCCAAAAATAGTTAAAAGGGAAACCATATAATGTGGAGCAAATTACAGAGGTATGTATAGTTACCATTACAGGTCTTCTTACGCCGATCATCGAGCTTTGACCTTAGCGTGATAATTTGGTTGTTTGCCTGTCTCAGCTCATTTGCTAGAAACACGCAGCCCAAGCAGGAACCTTCGGTCTGAGTTGATGCATCGTTTGCCTTAAAAATAAAACATTTAATTATTACTATAGAGTTCCACAAGTTGTAAACAAACATTTCTAATAACCTTTTCCAAAATTATAGTTTTTGGCAAACATACGTGATCTGCTTCCGGTTGTGTTAATAGCTCGCCTTCCGCTTCTGGATTAGTGCTCTGTGGGTTGGCATCATTTGGCTCTGCACTTCCCTCATTGCGTTCGCTGCTACTGGTTGAAGTACTGGCATTTGGCTTTTCCTGAGACGACATAACCTCTCGTAGCGTCTAAAAATGTTTACCAAATTTTACATTCACCTGACGAAAATGACCATTTGAAGAAAAATATCACAGATCACAGATGGCTGTTCAAATATTGAAATGAATAAAACCTGGGAGCCGTAAAAGAATGGGATGTGAAAACCGGCCGAAAGCTTTCGTAATATTTTAATACTTTTATGCAAAATCTCGGACCGAAACAGTTTTACTATACAAATTTTCAAAGCGTATACATACCGTCCTCTTAGCTCGTTTTGTCTGTCGAGTTGACTTTTCGCGGCCTCCGACACTGATGGCATGTATCGTGGGAATAGCTGTCGTGCCAATGTCGTCCCTAACAAGTCGTGGCATTACAGGTTTCATGCCTGGCAATACTGAAAATCTTCTCTGGAAGTCTTCGGGTTTAAAATGTACAGAGCATATGCCAGAGTTTGATGTGGGAACCCACTCCTTGCCATTTTTTTCTTTTCCGCGCTTAACTCTGACAAAGTTTGTCCACTGCTTCCGGCGTTTCTTAGCTTCAGGCCGATCATCATTTTTAAAAGGAAAGCCATGAACTACTATACCGTTTGGTATGTCGTTAGTATTGTTGCAACCTGCAACAACGCAACGGTCCGGCATTTTCTTCTTTTCTTCTTTGACGACTCGACGGAAAGGGAAAAGCAACCACCAGCGAAAGCAAAGGTCAAGACTAACAGGCCCGGCGTAACCCTTTTTGCTTAAAAAAAACACTGCTCGTGGAGAAATGTTTTCTTTCTCTTTGACAACCACCTCTGTTACAAGTATATCGATCCACGGCTCTTTCTTCAAAAACTCCACTTAAAAACTTCCACAGATTCTTTCACAAACGAAACTAAGTACACTAACTCTTACAGCAAACTCTATATGATCTATGGCTTTGGAAAACGTGATCGACCGTGACTTCCTGCGTAGTCGTCATCACTATGGAATGTAGAACCCAGGAGTACGCGGTCATATTCCTTTAATTGAGGGAAAAAGCCCACTTTAAAGGCAAAAAAGTACAAAAAGGAAAATTTTTATCCAAAAACAAACTTCACCATCGTTCTTGTGGGACATCGAAACATCAAAAAAGCAAAAATTGTAATATCCGATATATACACTTTAAGTACAAATTTGCAGTTCATAAACCGTAATCGTTATGAATTAGTGAGTTCTAGTACTTGTGCTGATCAGTGGAGAGAGCTGAAACTAGCTGAAAAAGTGATTTAAAAAGGTCTATCAATTGTGTTATTCGCTTAAGCCGAATTGAACTAAACATATACGCGCTATATAGGTATATAGTATAACAGATCTTTGTACTGTGTATTTCCGTTGGCTGTTAAAATATCATCACGGCTCCAGTGAAAAGATATGCCGCGGGCACCCTGTTAAAATGTTGCCATTTTTATTTTTAGTCTAAATAGCCGTTTTTATACTAGGAGAGGATAATTTTGTCCTGACGACAATATCGTCTCAGACGTTATTATCGTTTGTTAAGTGCGTCGGTCCGACGCTCTTAAACGAAGTCGTTAATATCGTCTTCCTTTTTTTCCGTTTTTTACTAGACGTTAATGTGACACCTAACGATAATAAAGGTCATTGAAAATATTGTCGTCTCTAGTATAAAAACGGCTAATGTGCTCCAATTCGGGTAAATCGACTAAATCGTGCCCAGCAAGTTAGCAGCGTTTAGTTGAATGATAAGAAGCCATCAAACACCGAGTTCTATGGCGAAAATTTGTTGCTCTCAAGACAGGAATTCATCATAAACATAGCTACCTCATGAATTGTAAAACATCTTCAGTATGGCGAGACGAGTAGAAAATAGTTCGTATTTAAAAAAATAATGGATAAATTTAT
This sequence comes from Parazoanthus darwini, assembly GCA_025403605.1. NCBI lineage: Eukaryota > Metazoa > Cnidaria > Anthozoa > Zoantharia > Parazoanthidae > Parazoanthus > Parazoanthus darwini. The sequence continues at coordinate 2,831 of JAOBYF010237322.1, read as the reverse complement.
TAAGGCTGTAAAAGTTAAAAGTTGTATAAAACCAAACATTTTCGACTTAAAAGTCAGTTTCAGGGTTCTGTTCCCATTCGGAACAGGAAAACTGGATGGACATAAAGCTTTTTGTTTGAGATGAATTCTTTGCTGCTATCATTAACGCTTCCATAGTCTTTCTTTTCCCCCATTGTCGTGCCGTTGTTATTACACACCACGTGAAACATGAGTTGGGAAGTGATTTAGGTGTCTTGCAGGTTCGAAAATTTGGCTTTGTCTTGGAATAAAATTCCAAAAAAAATTCCTACAATTTCTTTGTGTTTCGCCAATGTACTTTTCTCCTTGAGTGCACTGCCCTTCGTAAACGAGATGGGATTTGTGCTAGTTTTGATCTTTTAAATTAAACTTCGCGTTTGACAAATTATTTCGATTTTATATCCATGTAGTGTAAAACAGTTAAGTTTAAATAAAAAACCGGAGCTTGCTTTTTCATTTCGTTCGCAATATGGTAATTTGACAGTTGTTCGTCGACGTTTCTCAAACAGAAATCGTGGAATGAGTGGTTCTTCTTGTGATATTTTATCTTGGAAAGACTGAATTGTTGAGTTAAAGTTCCGTGGGTAGCGTGATTTGATAAACTTGGATCGTATATTCTCAATATCTTTTTGTAGGTCTCTTTGCGCGATGCAGCAAAGCATCCATCTTTAAACAAAAAGCTTTAAGTCCATCCAATTTTCATGTTCCCAATTGGAATAACTTAAGAGTATAAAGTTTTAAATTTTACGCAGCGAACAGAACCCTGATGACGACTTTTAAGTCGAAAACGTTTTCACTTTTACTGCCTCAATAACTTTATCCATTTTACCTTCAAGCGAACATGTATCAAATAGAGAAAAATAAGTTCCAGCAAAAAGGAAATGAGACTTTGCATACTCGTTATCGCTGCTACGTTCTGGCCCTTTCTAAAACCTTTAAAGGTCTTCGCTTCCATATTATTGGTGCGACTATTTTTGTCTGTGTACAAATAAATCGAAACAAGGTAAGAACTCCTGTCTCCATGGGTTTAGTCATACGATAACGACAACAATTAAATGTTAATAAGGCTATCAAATACATTGGATACTGCAATGGTTCGCCTCAGATGAATTGAGAAAAAACGAAAATAAGAACTAGGATAAGTAAGCAACAACAACAATAACAATAAGCAACAGAAAAAGTAAATAAGAAGAAAGAAAAAGAAGACATTAAGAAAAAAGGAAGACATAAAGAAGGACAACAATGGAACAAAACAAATACAAGTAAAGAAAAAGAAGGGGAAAAGAAGAAAAAGAATAAGAAGAGAATGAGGTTAATTCAGGTTGAGGATGGTGACGATGCTGCTGCTGATGCTGATGACGATGCTAATTCTGATGCTGCTGCTGATGTGATGCTGATGCTGCTACTGCTGCTGATGATAATGTTGCTAATTCTGATGCTGATGCTGCTGTTGCTGATGCTGATGTTGATGATGATGATGCTGCCACTGATGATGCTAATGCTAATGCTGATGAAGTTGAAGATGATGATGATAATGATGATGCTGCTGCTGCTTCTGCTGAAGTTGATGATAATGCTGATGCTGGTGATGTTGGTAATGATGATGCTGCTGATGACGATGCTAATGCTGATGATGCTGCTGATGTTGTTGATGATGATGATGATGACGATGCTGCTACTGATGTTGATGATGCTGATGCTGCTGCTGCTGCTGCTGATGATGTTGATGATGAGGATGTTGCCACTGATGATGCTAAGGGTGATGATGCTAATGTTGTTGTTGATGATGATGATAATGATTATGATGATGGTAGTGATGATGATGATGATGATGATGATGGTGTTGATGATGATGATGAAGCTGCTGCTGCTGCTGCTGCTGCTGCTGCTGATGCTGAAAATGATGATGCTGATGATAATGCTGATTATGATGTTGCTGCTGCTGACGATGATGCTAATGCTGCTGCTGCTGATGCTGCTGATGATGATGACTCTAATGCTAATTTTGATCTTTCATTTTAAAAAGCGCTATAGAAGCATTAAATTATCATTAAATTAAATGATACTGATGTTGCAGATGTAAATGATAACGATAATGATGATATTAGTTATTGTGATGAAGCTGATGTTGATGATGGAGAAAAATAACAACAATAACTATATTTTTCCGAATTTTCCAGATCCAAACTTTCATTTCCTTGAGCCAAACATTCCTGTTTCGTTTTTTTTCTCGTGACTCCAATCTCCTTTTCTTCTTCTACAGACTGTTCTACATGAAACTAATTTTAACGATACAGTAACTAAAGTTAGGACACGTTTACATCTGAGTGTATATGTTTCGTAGAGTATTTGTATTCATTTTTGAAAGAGAACTTCAAAGGTCTCCCTTCCGATCCACATGAGTAGAACAGCTAAAGATCGTCTGGTAGAATACTTGTACATACGTTTTGTCGTAGTTGTAATAACGCCAGCAAGCCAGTGAAGAACCACCCTTTGAACACAAACAAACCGGCTGCAACGCAGGCTATAAAAATGTAAGTTCAAACCAAAAACTATTCAGCTATTTACTTGCAGCTCATTTTCACGTTTTCAGCTGATCATAACGGGGGCGCTGGGTATTGCAGTTAGCCAAACCAAGAACCAAGGTGTGGTAAGTGACAACGAGACATTCATTAGATAGAAGATTTTGACTCTTGTATTGCTATTGATAATAGTAATGATGATGATTGTGATGATGATGATGATGATGATGATGATGATGATTATGATTATGATTATGATTATGATTATGATTATGATTATGATTATGATTA
>JAOBYF010237211.1:0-10036 GCA_025403605.1 Parazoanthus darwini | reverse complement strand
GTGTCTTCACATGTTGATAGTTCCGTGTTTCTTGCTGGAGTCGTTGATTCATCGTCTGCCGGCGCTCATGCTCACTGATGGCCACCGTATCTTTCCTCCCACAGGTGGCCGCAACCCTCAACAACTTGGCCGTGCTGTACGGCAAGCGAGGCAAGTACAAAGAGGCCGAGCCGCTGTGCAAACGGGCGCTGGAGATTAGGGAGAAGGTCAGTACTTCACAGCATTTGTCAGCTTATATTTTCAAACAAAGGAACAATTTTGGATTTACTGCATGAAGACTGTGGCACGAACATTTCCTAGTTCTCAATTCCTAACACTATCAACAAGCATCTCTACCGTAGTCCTTTATTTCTGAAAACTAACAACAGTCATTTATACCCTAGTTCTTCATTTCGGAAAAGTCATAATGGACATTTCTACTCTTCAAACTCAAAGCAAGAGATTGAAAGGACAATTGTTTTATGAATTTGATCGCCTTTTTTTAAAATTTAAACCTTTTTTGGACGTCTCTTTGCTGGGAGTGGCTGCCCAATCTCTCAAGCCAGTGGCTTGTGTTCATTCGCTTGACAGCACCGATCTTGGCGTGAAAATCGATCTTGTCGAGGGAGGCCGGAAAACCGGAGAACCAAGATAATCACGGGATTTTAAACTTTGTTTAAAACTAGCTGTATGACTGAGTCTTACTTAAAATGCCGAAGTTTTTTCCACGATATGATATGATAGCAACAAGGTTTTTCATGTTCAAGGGTGCGGGGAGGCAAGATTAGAAAGAACCTACTTTTACCACCCGGTAAAGGTTATTAAGGTTAGGTACAAAGACGTTTTAGACAATCTTTTTTTTTTTTTTAGATAATTTTTAGACAATATTTTAGACGTTTTAGACAATCTTATTCCGTCCAGATACGAGACTTGTCAGTGACAATTAGGTGAAGGAATGTCTTTACCTCGTGTCGAAGGGATTCTAATAATTCACCGTTTTGTTCCATCTATCGCGTGTTCGTAGGTTCTCGGTAAAGACCACCCCGACGTTGCTAAGCAGCTGAACAACTTGGCGCTTCTTTGTCAGAATCAGGGCAAGTATGACGAGGTATGTGTTTGGTTCAGCTTGGTTTCCACAGCAGTCTTCTAATTTCCAAAGATTCACAGTTATGCGAAGACGCACGCTTGTCTCAAGACTTTTGTAACAGTGGAAGTTGATTATTGCCAGCAGAATTAGTTTAATAGTTTTGAGCGCAAAACAGAATGGTAGGCTGTTAGCACGGAAGCATTCTTCAATCCTTTCACTTTTGTTTTCGTTTTCTTTTTCTTCGTTCGGATAAGTTAATAAGTACGCAGGCTTGAAGCTGGACGTTGTGTCGTGTGTGATCTAATATTCCGCTTTTACCTTATTGCCAGTGAGTGCAAGAATGGGCTTTTATACTTGCAGCTTGTTTTTCTGGTTAAATGGGAAAAACAGTCTCATCTGCTGAGACATTGCTACTCTAGTACTGAGGGAAACTTATGTTTTGTTGTAGTATTAATTTTTAATATCCAACATCAATCGATACGATTATGAGAATTGATCAAGAAATCGTTTTAGCACGGGCCCCTCAGGTTAAGCAGCACCGTACAACGTGAGTAATTTACAATGAATGAAAAAATTATAAACGATATGCTGTATTGTCTGTTTAGGTTAAGCAATGGAGAGAGAAGGAGTGGATTTTGAATGCGAAAATGTTTTTGCCATCACCTCGTCAGGCTGAATAATGGACAACTAACGCAAATGATAGCGAACAAAAAATATAATTTACTTACTATAGATTACATTACTCACATCTTCATGTTGAGTAAGGAGGAATAAGGACAGTTGATAGCTAATGCGGAAGTTGACCAACTATTAAAATTATATTTCTTATTTTTTATCACCTCTTCAGGTGGAGCAATACTACCAACGGGCTTTAGAGATTTACATTACAAAATTGGGCCCCGATGATCCTAACGTGGCCAAGACGAAGAACAACTTGGTGAGTTGCACTGCCGAGTATATTTGGTGTTTTATCGAGTCAAGACACTTAAAAGCCTTTTTTGCAGCCGACGCGAGTGTTCAGTACGTTTTTGGATCCAAAGAAACTCAGGCATAAGCTTAGGTGACATCAGTAAATTTGCGGCAGCAGCAAATTTTGCAACTGTCTCTTAGTTTTATGGGAAACACAGCCATGAGATGATATGGATATATCGCGTGTGTGGATGTGTACTCTCGACCAACTGCAATTACAAACCAAAGTAGCAATAAACGGCCCGCACAGCATGACTGTAGCCAGCGTAGCTTTGGCGTTCTGGTTGGCGGGGAAGGGCGAAAAGCCGTGAGGAAGTCCCCTCGCAACCATTTCTTCGGCGCTTCGCTTTTTTCCCTCTTTTCTGCCAACCAGAAAGGCCAAAGCTGCGCTGGTTAGCATGATTGTTACATTGGGTCTTTGACAGTGAATAATGTTGCATACAGTAACTTTAAATTGTTTTCCATTCCAGGCATCTGCTTACTTGAAGCAAGGCAAGTACAAAGCTGCAGAGACCCTCTACAAACAGGTAATCAGTGATGTTTCGCTACCTGCATTTTTTTCTGGGAAAAGTCGTGGAAAAGGAAAATATAGTTTTATAGTAGTAGTGGAATTAACGCGAAAGCAAACACAAAACCTAATAAACGACAAATGTATGGTGCAATTTTTTAATACCTGAGATGATAACAGAAATAAATGAAGCTTTTTTTATGAACGAATATCAGTCCTGCAATCAATAACATCGGTTGTTATTCAATCCAGGTTCTAACCCGCGCTCACGAGAGGGAGTTTGGGCCCGAGGGTTCTGGATCTTTGACGGACGATGACGGAAAGCGCGGGAAAGACAACGCACCCTACGGAGAGTATGGCGGCTGGCACAAGGCAGCCAAGATCGATAGTCCCACTGTCACCACCACCCTGAGGAATCTTGGCGCCTTGTATCGCAGACAGGGAAAGTTTGAAGCCGCTGAAACTTTAGAGGAATGTGCTCTGAGATCGAGACAAAACGTCAGCTCCGTAAGTGACAAACTGCATCAATAACGAAACAGCGTAGATTAGCCAATCCCGATGGTTCGGTCAAAGGTTATTCGTTTCAATTTTTGGTTCCAGGTTGACTCTGAGGTTGTGCCCTTATTGTCTCCCCCAGGCCCTGGACGTGGTCCGCCAGACAAAAGTGGCTCAGCTTCTAGCTGACGAGAGCGCGCTTTCCAACAGCTCATCAACATCCTCGCTTCAAAGCAAAGGTTCTGCTGACCAGGATAACTTGGGCATCGATGACGACAAGAAAAATGGTAAACGAGAGAAAACCTTCTCCAGACTTAAAAGAACTCTCAGTCACCGGGGCCAAAAGCTGATGGAGAAAATGGGCGCCACCGGTTCTAGGCTTCAGCGGTCTTCCTCACGTGAGAACTTATCAGCCCATGCTAAGTTATCGCCATCTGATAGGATCTCCAGAAGTACACCTATGCTTGCTCAGCTTGGGGCGGAGACCGCTGACAGGACGCGGTCGGGAAGTGTGAATACCCGGGGACGAAGCTCGCTAGCAGACTAAAGATCCAGAGATCCCTCAACTAAGACGTACAACGCAGCTGCACTTGTAGAAGCCGCTGACCTTAATTATTCGATACGCTTTTCGTCAACTTAATGTCTGTTTTGACCATCAGCAGTTGCTATAGCTGTAAATGCCTACAACTGTTGTTGATCAAAGTAATTAGTTTGGTTACTTATAAACGGTCTAGCTTTCACTAGTTATTACTGTATTTCACCATGATGTCACATTCTTATTTTCAACTGAAGAAAGTCCAAATAAATTTTGTGTTGATTTGCTGGAGCGGTTTGTTGTAATTTAATCGCCAGGAAAAGAGAGATTGTTTTTCATATGTTTGGCCCCACTTCAAACCCACAATTTCACGATAATACTTTTGAAGTGTGCTGAAAGTCATCTTTCACAAATTTATCAAAGATTTTAGCATTAAGTTGTTGTATTAAAATTAAAGAATGTACGTTTGCAAAATGTTAGCAAAATGTGACACCATTGTGAAATAGAGTAATTACGCTGATATACTTGAATAAAACTGATAATATTCGTTTTAATGTTCAACTTTAAATCCATCAAATACTTCCAAGACATTTTCTTCGAAAACGACGAAAGATTTTGTTAAACGAGACTTTTGTTTGGTTTTTGAACTTTTGCTGTTGTTGTTTTTTCTTTCATCCTCTTTCGTTGTAGTTTACAGACGTTATCACTGGGACTAAAATTAGCCGTATAAAGTGCAGATGCTAAAATGTGTTATGCAAGAATATTTATTAATTATGAATAGTAAGAATTCTATTGTCAAAATTGAGATGCTTTTCACTGTTCATCAATAAATCTGGCATTTAAATTTTGTGGCTGTTTTCCATAAACAAGTTAAATTAATCACAAACAAAACAAAAGAGTTTCTTTAGTAATGTCTGAACTGACTTCGCAAGTTTCTTGTGTTGAACGTCGATTTTCGGAATTATATCAGTGGGTCGCCGACCTTCACAAACCACAAATATGATCAGCCAAGTTGAAAAACTTTCAGTTTTACGTAAACAAACTCAAGCTTATGCGATAAATCCAGACATGGTAAGAAAAACGTTATTATCGTTTCCAACGATACATTACTGTAGTATGGAAAACAGCTTTCATTCCTGAACTAATTCTCTAGTTTATGCCCACCATATGATGATCACTCGCTGATGGCAGAGTCACTCCTGGATATCAAAAAGCTGATGATAGAATCACACCCGATGATGAATACAGAACCCTGATTGGGCATGGTGTAAACCGACATTGATCAAAAACACTGAACAAAAATGTATTGACTATAAGAAGATAAAGCAATGTCAATTCTAACAGGCCAAGCTAACCGTTATCTAAAACCTCGTTTTTGTTTGTGAAAATGAACCATCGATAAGGAAATTCAAGTATGTTAATTGAAAGTTGCGAGGACAAGTACAGGTAAACACTCTGTAAGTTGATTCGTTCACTGGAAATATTTTACAGTTCTAGAAGCAACAGCAGAAAACATGGCCTCGATAGTGAAGCAGGGGCTTGTAAGAACGGACCCATTTAGTGATATAATGGAGCATGAGTTTGTTAAGAACAGTCCCTTATCAGTAAGTGTTGCCGTTGTAAAGCTCTATCATTAGTTCTCACTTGTACTTAAGAGGTCTGAAAAACGTAAGAAAATGCGAATTTATATGTATCGCACTGGTAGGAAGTCGCTGTAAATCTTTCACTTTAAACCGCTTAAAAACAAACGTAAAACTAGGTATTGGTGACCAATGTCAAAGAAATAGTGTGGGTTTCTTACGATTGTTGGTGACGTGATAATGACGTCTAAAATGACGTAATCATTACAATAGCCAGTGAATGAATTTATAGTGACCTAAATAACAGACTGACGCAGAGATCACATTGACAACGAACTTCCGAGTAGTTAATTCAAGTAGATTATCTCAATACTTAAAAACAACAGGTAACATGTTAAACGTGAGTGTAAATATTTCCGTTGTATCTGTGATCAGTGAAAGGACATTAAAGATTATAGTTTCAAAGCAACTGCTTTGAAAGTGTTATTGATTCTTGCTGTGCATACGTAAATGGGTGAGTGGGCAAAGGAAGGCTATTTTGTTTATAGTGAAGTTTGGAAATCATTTCGACTTTGCGGTTTAATTTGTGTTATTTGTTTTCTCGTTTTTGTTCTAGTCTATCCATGAAGGGCATATTGCAAGTGCCATATCACATAGCCTACGAGCCGGCTCGATTTTCTGGGGGAAAGAGAAAAATATTTTTCCCTTTCTCCCCAAAAATGAGCCGCCTCGCACGCTACACTTCACATGATAGTTCTGCATGTCAGACCTTCCAGATCTCATGCATTTCGCGAGACACACGCATTCGAGGCTCTTCACACGCTCTGACATTTTGCCGCGCCATTCTCACTCATTTTCAAGGAAATTTTAAGTAAAATATAAACGAACTCAAATGTATTCTTATCGCTTCGTGTGTGCGAACGCACGAAGTGCATCGCCTACCTGTCCTTTACCACCTCGTCCGAGGTGGCCTCGGACCTAGGGCTCAGTCCTAAACGGCTGTGCGTGCTTTTTGGCGCGAAAGCGAACAGAACTTGACGTACTGGTGGAAGATAAGTCGCAATACTTGATTTTATATTGTTCACAGTTGCAAACTGAACGGTTATGGCCAAGTCTGCCACATACAATTACAATCAAGCTTATAACATAAGAGCTAAGCCTAAGGCTGTTTTTTGTTTCAATTTGTGTCGAGTTTACAAACGTCATCAACCGATTCAAAGCTGACAAGGGAATATGCTCAGTTACAACATTGGTAGGATTCGCAAGCAAGTAAACGCAACTTTACTGCATACTTTAAGGCCCGTTTACACTAGCAACTTTTGTCGCAATTTCCACTGCAATTTTTCTCGTCGCAACTTTGTACCAAGTTTTCGCGATTGTCAAAACATTGCAAGTTTCCTAGCACTCAAATTCACGGAAATTTAAGATACTTTACATAATAATAAACAGCGCGAGGGCAAGAAATATTGCAATGGGAATCGCGCCAAAAGTTGTTAGTGTGAATGGGCCTTTAAATAGCGTTAGCAATAAACGCCATAAAACATTTATTTCACTGCAAATCTTCAGGGAGGTTTTTCCTGGCCCTCCCATTCAAGTAAAATACCATCTCAAAAATTCTCACGCATTCTCATAGCAATTTTGGAAGGTCTGATGTCTTGCACGACTTTGCGGATTGTTGTGCAACAGGTCCACTTTTATAAATAACGATTTGTTTTGAAGCCTGTGCGCTATAGCAAAAATTATTAAAACAATAAATTGACGAGATGTTGTAACAATAAACGGGTTGGGCATTGACCAATCTGGGTGTGATTCAAGTTCATAACCCCACCTAAAAAAGGTAATGTAAAAAAAAACAGAACAGCCGTGCCTTCGGATATCTCCAGTTTTGGAACAAAGCAGATGAAAGGTATTTCAATTGCATTTCATTTTAAATTAAAAGACAGTGTTTACATTAAATTAGTCCAGTTTTAAAGTTTCTTTAAACAATTTGTCTTGTTTCTACGGAAAAGTTATCTATACATGCAGTCCAAGTTCACCACACAACCACCTTTCACATAACTGTCAATCCAAGATATTGAAAAATCTTGTGACACTCCACTTGGGCCCGTGGGCACTGAATGCCTTTTTTTTAGTTGTTCCAATTTCTCGGTCGCACATTCAAACTGGACTTGATTTGTTTCTTAAACATTTATCAAACCGATTGCCTCAGAAATTTAGAACGCTAGTTTAGAAAACATTGGAAAACGGAGTTATTTCAACTACCATGCGAGTGAATGGGTGGTAAGGCTCAAAATCAAGTGACACCCGCTTAAAGCGGGTGAGTTGACAGCTACGCTTTCAGAAGCTCAGACTGAATGTTCTGAGAGTTACAGCTGATGTAACCTGTATTTTGTTCAATGGGATTATATAGTGCTTCAAGCAAAAGGGAAATCGTTTCTCACAGCTTTATAGTAGTAACCACTAATTAAAAAAACAGTTCTAAAATAACTTCCCCTAAACATGTTTCAAGAGTACATTTTTGTATATATTGGTTATTTTGGTTATTTTTAACACCCAATAAAATAGTTTACAGCAATGTTTAAAAAGTCTTGACATACATCATGCAATATTTTATGTTTCCTTTTTGTCAGTTAACACAGGTGTACTAACTTGAAACTCTTCTTACTTGTAATGATACACTTCTAAGAAAATAGGAAAATTTAGCAATTTGTAAAAAAAATATTTGATCAGCCTTATTATTCTTATTATCATTCTAGTTATATTCCCTTTCAAATGACAAGGAGAAGATAGATGTTTATCAGGGGTTAACAAGGCCACCTTTGGAAGCTTTCTCGTCACCATGGGGACAAATTTTACATGTTGGAGAAGCTACAGTTAAATTTTCAGTTTGCGATTGTCAGGTCTACAAAAGTTTCTTTGGTATTCTGTCAGCCACATGGATTTGGGGTAGGCTGGGTAGGAGTCCTCTATAGTTGGTTGGATTTCTTTCCTTCTGAGAGCTTCTTCATACTTCTTAGACTTGATTTTAATATCCTGTTCTCTTCTCTTTGCAGCTCGTAGTGCAGCAGGGTACACCTGGAAACAATGAAACAAAATAGGTTTGACGCTAACAAGTATAATTTTGTCTATGTTGCAATTAGTGTTTAAAATTATTCATACGCTGATAATATGAAAAAGGCATTTGACAATATTATACATTTTGTCTCAAAATTTAGTTGTAATGGAAAAAGATGTGCTAGTTTAGGGGCTGGACATTTATCTTTTTAGGGGGGAGTCAATTTTGAAAATACTGGTATGTATCTTGCAAGTGAAAAGGAGAAAAAAAAATTCCTGTAGAGCACCTCAATTTCACAAAACTAAATTTATGCAGTATTCCAGCAAACAAAAAAGGTTTGCACCTTCCTTCCATACAGTCACTTTTAAAATAGTAAAATGGTTGGCTATTACATGAGCACATTTTGACCAAAATCTTGCACATAATTCTTGGAAATATTTTTCTTGATGACCCAGCACCAGATTCCCCTGGCCAACCGCCAATGCTCCCTTATTCCTGGTTCTGCTCCTATAAAGCTGATATTTTGAGCATTTTCCTTTCATCAGACCGTATATCACCCTAATGAGCATAAACATAGAACATAGATAATTATATGTTCTTTTGACTCAATTATTCAATTTTTCCTTCCAATATGTTATGGACAGCATTTGCCATACATTTCACAAACCAGTGTTTTTAAAGGAATGTACTGGATCAAACTGGAAAATTCAAATAAATAAATGTTACATTTTCTGGAACTACACATTATACAACAAATCACTGACATTTTCTTATGGCCAAACTTTGTATTTGTAGTTGGAATATTAGTTTCTTTAATTTACTACTTGTGGAGTCCCGCCACTCATTCCTATACTATTATCTTTGTCTAATATTACTTTTTGTAACACTGACTGCAAATGCTGTAGCAATATGGGCATTTGGGGGTACAAGCATGCAGATACCTTAACAAACTGTTCATCATTTCATGCCACTTACCTCCAAGTTTTCGTAAAGTGACCACCGCTTTTTTATGGCTAGTTTTTAATAACCAAATGATTTGATAAGTGTTAAACTTAAATAGCAAGCTTACCAAGGCAGTTTCTAAAAAGATGTTCTCGTATTTGTTTAGAATTCTTACCTCAGTCGGGGAAGCAAACACGTTGTAGGTCTTCATGTTTTCAACTGGTCCTCCTCTGTTGGCCCAACCGTAAGGAAGAAATGGCGGACTTGCGTGCTTCATGTCTGCATCTTTTGCCCTTTTAGTCGAAGATTCAGACGAGGTATGGTGTCTGGTTTTCCTTTCAACAGTCCTGCGTTGTTTGCGATCCCGTTCAACACGATCGCGTTTCTGTTTACTGAGTCTGTTTTGCCGCGAATGTTTGTCTACATCTTGATCAGCTGACTTTCTCTCACGATCTCGCGACTTATCGTGCTCATCTTCATCTACTGGGACTCTTTCCTTCCTTCCTTTCCCATCAGTTGGCTCTTTACCGCTATCCCATGCTAACTTCGGAACCCTTGCCTCTCGTTGTTCAATATTTGAAGGTTCACCGCGATCTCGATCACGTTCGACACTCTGCGAAACTTCTTCGACATCTTCGTCGTCACTATCGCTGTCCCAGAACCACGGTTCGTGTCTATGCTCGAGAGATCTTCTGTCTGAGCGATACTGCACCTTTCTTTACCATTCCTGAATGGAAAAGTCGTCCCAGGGAGGTTTTTTGAAGTATCTCTTGTACGCCGAAGCAAACACCATATTGGAACAACTGTGCAGAAGAACGGAAAAGAACCCAGATGAGTGCGCGCTGAAACTCGTGACCGTGACAAAAGAGTCTGATTGGTTTACCGA
>JAOBYF010237100.1:0-10036 GCA_025403605.1 Parazoanthus darwini | reverse complement strand
GTCCGTACTATTCAAAGGAAAACCAGCTCGACTAACTGACTCCGTTTGGTTTCTTCGAGTATGTTGTTTGTGTCATTCGGTTATCTGTTGTAAAGCGCATTGGTTTGGTTTTTTTTTCTTTTTAAACAAACGTTGTTACTTAAATTGTCGTTATTTTGAGAACTTTTGTAAAAACACTGCATCAGTTTCAACAGAAATTTTTCAAACTTTCAGTAACAGGGACACTGTTCAGTCCTTCCTTTTTCGTTGTGAAGTCCACTTTGTTTCCTTACAAACATTTTGTCTTTCTCCTTTACAGCAAACAACGTTCAGAGTCCGTTCGAGTTGTGCACATTTTTCCATGACTTGGGAAAACAGTTGAGGTAAAGGGAAAAAACGAACTGAATTCAAGAATAGTTTCAAGACTGTTAGAACCACACAATCCGAGATGATACAAACAATGTATCAATCTTATCCACACATTGCCTATATCCAAAACTACTTCTTCCTCAAATTCATGTAACATTTGTGAGTTTAAGAAATATATCCCGTGGTCTCTAGCATTTTGTGTGCTTGCCTCTTTACAGGTCATTAACTTAAGTTCCGGTCGTATTTAAGTACACAATTTGTGTCGCAAAATGTGAAGATGTTACTTATAATAAAAAAGTTGGGGTACTGTTTTCATTTAGAACACCAGTACAGTAAGCTGTTCGAATAAATTTCCTGGAAAACTCTGGAACCTTATCTTGCTCAGAGGGGAAGAATCCTGTTGGTAAGTCAGTTTTTGTAAACCCGTAAAACGTTTTATGGTCTGCTATATCTCTTAGGTTTCTAGCGGAAGTTTGCATCTGCACAGAAGCGTTCAAGAAATCCCCCTCAGATCGCAAGCCAAGATTCCCAACTGTAAGTTCAACTCACCAACTTGCTGCTACTATACTAAAGGCATCCAAACTGTTCCGTTGGTTGCGCCATACAATTGACTTCCGATAACTCGAACCTTTAAAGGAAATGTTTTAAAGGTTCCATTATCGGGAAAAGACCTCAGAAGGATGTTTAAACATGCGTTTTGTTACGTTAGATGCACAGTAACAGTATTTTGTTTTACACGTGATCCCAGTTGCTTCCTTTGGATTCCTGTCTTACGCGTTTCAAAATGTTTTGTATCTAATGTACATTGATCAACGCCAAAGAACTATGTCTTTAGTTTTGTAGTTCTAGAAGATACCCGTACTCACCCCATGAAGAGTATTTTTTGTGTTTAACCCCCACCCTCAGCCCCCTAGTATTTTCAGTTCAGACAAATAGTTTCCTTTATGAATCAGAGAACAATGCACCCATATGAATCCAAATCTGAACTTTTCAAAATCCGTGCAAGTTCGTGTAAGTGGACTACCATACTGAGTATCTTTGAACACGAGTTTAGCACAAGTTTCATTGACTGTACCGACTTGCAAGCCCTTTAGCCTAATCGGGGTTGTTTATTTTTTTAAAAAAAACAAACAAGTAAATTATTCTTGCATAAATAATTAAAACAGTACGTAAAGTTTGAACACGAAACTAGATGTTGCAGTATGTCCTTCTGTTCCTGAGAAACATTTATATTATCACTTGCAGGGTGTGAAGCTGTTGACGTATTTATATGAACTGTGCCTGGAGCACTCGTCCTCAAAATTCTATTCCGTGTTGCTTTCACTCCTAAAGAACAGTGCAGCACCCTACATCTTGTGAGTAGCAGTTATTAAATATTACAGATTCTGTGTTGCTTTGCACTCCTTAAAAACGGTGCAGCTCGCTACATCTTGTAAGTGGCAGTTTTTGAACAGTACAGACTCTATGTTGCTTACACTCTTGTCCCTTAAATCTTGTGAGTAGCAGTCACGAAATATTACAGACTTAACCTATAAAGGTGATCTGCGATAGACTGGTACCGTTTGCAAGACCAGGAAATGTCCTCTATGTTGATTCGGCTAGCAGTGTTCATGTGATAGTGCTGTGCTCTCCAGTGCTGTTACAGCATTGTTGGGTAACACCACTGTCACAGTGTTCTCCATTGCCTTCACAGCACTCTCACGTGACATCGCTATCACAGCACTGTCCACACATATGTGCCACCACTGGTATGTTCGAGTTGTGGCACAGCAATTGAAGACATTACGGTTGTTTGTAGTGATCACGTTTGTGTCTTTCGACCTCGATTGCAGGTTCATCCAGAATTGGATCTTTAAAGGTGTTTGCCACGACTTGTATGGGGAGTTCATGATCGAGGTGGATGACCAGTATCTTGCCTACAGAGGTCTGAATATTTTTTATTCCTTGACTAGCTTATCACTCTTAGAATTGGTTTAGATGGAAGCATCATGCAATGTTGACCTGGTATGGTCCTTGAAAGACGTTGCCTTCAGTTATTCGCTACATGAATTTTTTAAACTGTACTATTTTTCTGTGCTCCGTCGAATTGAGGACTCATTGTCATTGTGGTTCAATCCTGAATTTGCTTTTCATACTATGTTTTGCTAAAGAGGCAAAATGTAAACAGTGATATCCGCCTATTAGCAGTCCAGTAACTTAAGGACAACTACTCAACCTTCTTCATTTGTACCAATTATTCAGTATTTACTCCATGCAATCGTAAAATATCTACTGGTTCTTTGATTAGACACTTCCCTTAGGATTTTCTGTTTTACCCTAGATAAGCACTACTGGACCAACGGGTTTCTGATGACAGACACGGACAAGCTGAAGTGTGTGCCCATGTTCCTGGGTGAACTTGCTAATGATATCTTCATTTGTGGAAAATCCATCAACTTGCTCAGGCTTTGCTGTCCGGAGGTATTTCCTTTATTAGAACACAGCTGGCATTTTTTACATGCTTTTTATATGCCGTGAGCGTGTGTTTATAGTTCGATAGACACAAGACCGTGCTCTGCATCTTAACGTCAGTATGTTTTCCCTTTGGCCAATGAAATGTTTCTCTCGTGCTCTACATCTACCAGCTTAGGAGTACACCTTCTCCACGTGGATTGTGTGCTCGGAGTTAGCAAGTTCAGCTTTTAGCTAATGTATTAGCTCACAGGTACCACTCCTGAAAGAACCAAGAATGGCAGCTGTGGCAACCTCAACTGGCAGGAGGTTCTTAATGCAGTAGAAATCTTTCGACCCGCCATGTTGGCAGCAACACCTGCTCTCCTAACTTCACATGTACATCTACAACTAGATAGACGCACGCTAACCATGGACCATTTCTTAAGCATGGGTAATCACATCGGGCCGAGTTAAATTTGAGATTAATTTCACGAGTGTTTTCAAATTTTTCCAGCGTGCGTGGTGACTGCAAAGCCATTGAAATTGAAGCGTTGCTAGGTAACCAGTGGTCATTCGCAGCGAAGTAATTTTGCCCTTATTTAGGAAAAATGTCATCGCTCTTAGCCAATCAGCATTGAGTAAATTTACCCTGTGTATTATAAGTACAGGTTTACTCTCGTGGTGTAACTGACTATATGTGCGATAAGACATTACCATTTCGTGTCACAAATAACTGTTTATCGCTACAATTTGCAGCACTATCTGTGTGATCCTGGCATTCCTGTTCCCAGAATGGAAGTTACCTTTTCCATGAAAGAGTTGCAGGCCATTCACACAAGATGTCAGGAGTACAGCACTGAGATGGAGGCTTTGGCCAAGGAAGAGGAGAGGAAAAGGCGAGCAAAGGTAAGGAAAATCATCGCGTTGATGTCTTCCTCTGGACCGTACTTTTGCATTGTAACACTTCGAGACGAAGTTATCATTTTCTGTGCGCCTGTGCTTTGTCTTGTCTCGCCTCGTGTCGTCTTGTCTCTTCTTCGTGCCTTGTGTTGTGTTGTCTCGTCTCGTCTTGTCTATCTTGTCGTGTCAAGATTGTCTTGTCTCCTTTTGTCCTGTGTTTTCTTCATTCTTGTCCTGTCTTTTCTTCATCTTAACTTCAAGGCTTTACAAAGCCCCTTTACATCATTGTGTGAAACAGACACTTTTTGTGGCAAATAAAGCAAAATGTGATTAAGTTGTCAAATTTGCCTCCCTGGGAAACAGGTAAATTTCAGCCAACACCGTTTGCCCACAACCTCTTTTCACCGAAAATTGACATTGTAGTATACATTACTGTAGAGCTTTTATTTCAAACATCACTTGCCATCTTTCATTCACAGCAAGTGTTTTTTTTATTGACAATCAGATATAATACATATAGTTTCTATTTTAACAACTGTACAGGAAAGAGCACTGGAAGAAGCTAAACAGACTCAGGTACTCGAGGAAAAAGAAAAAGCAGAGAAAGCTTTAAAACATATTGAAGGTAGGTTTAAAACTTTGTATATCAGTCGTTCTATCTGCATAATTTGTAGTTGCGTTCAACTGAAAGAGATTCTATTTTCTTGGCTGCGATGTGCTCCAATTGAACACTTCCAACAAAACACGATTGTTACTGGGGATAGTCATTACCAGACCCCGTCAATACACATAAACAACGCTGTCTTACCCGGAGGCTAGGTTCAACCAGCGGTTACCTACACTCTCAAGAATGTTTCCAATTGCTTGAAGAAAACTGGTCAAAACCGAACCATTGTAATTGGTTTTTCTCCCTAGAAGAGTACGGTAAAAATAGACAAATACAAACAACTCTAAAACGTTTCGTCGTAGTGGATCACATTCATAATGTATGAAATTTGCAATCACAAGTGCATAAGACCTGTTTGTTGTAAACTGTTCGCTTTCAGTTAATGGTATTGTGTTATACATTGCACATCTCCTGTTATACTCTTTTATCCAGTCACTCGTCAACGATCAATCCAGCAGAAAGCTATTTCAGCGTACACTTAGACTAGATAAATACAGTTGTTGATGTCCACTTGCAAAATTGTTCCATACAAAACTACTGATTTCCAAAAAAGTTACTTTCATTTTTACAATTTAGTTTGACAAAAAAAACATTTAATCAAACATAAATGGCAAGGATCATTTCATTGTAGCGCTATACATGTACCACGTTCTAGTTAAACGTTTGTAACTTAACATTCAGAAGTGTACATGCATTTCATCCATTTCATTTGTCCTCGGAATTTAGCCATCCATATCACATTTGCAACGTTTAAGGCAGTATTGTGCTCGAATTTTTTGTAGCAGACGTTATTTTTGTATTTCGAACGATTTTAGCTGAGAAATGGAAAGATTACACTGTGAAACAGCCCATTTAGATGTAAGCAATTCGTATTCGTGTAACTGAAGACGTTCACTTTTGCTGAGATATACTGTGGTTAATATTTTGACAGGGCTTATTAGAAAAGCTAAAGATGCAGTGCAGAAGAAGAAACGTGAAGACTTCCTGATGCTGAAGGAACAGATGGAACAAGCCTTAAAGGTAAGCAACTTTGCGTTTGATTTCACCCTAGGTTGCCACTGACATCAATGCTATGTAATTTCCTCAGAACGGTTTGCAAAATGTTTGATGATTTGGGGAAAACTATTGGAAATGTTGGGCATTTTTAGAGGCATAAAGTTTTGTCTGTTGAAAGTACCTGGAAATGTTTGAAAAACTCTCAAAAGAAGTGTAATTATCTGGAGCTATAACAAAAACAAAAACAACAACAACAACAACAACAATAATAATATTAATAATAATTGCAGTTTGTTTTACTTTGTTGCACTATATATAAGAAGTTAATCATCAGGTGTTATTTAAACATTTTAACAACTTGTAGGACCGAATTTTGGCCAAGGAAAGAGAGGACGAGGAAGACGCCATTGTCATGAAACAGTACACAGAGAGGGAAGTCACAACAGCGATACTGGAGGACGAGGTGAAGGAGAAAGCAAGGTAACACAACGTCAGTAACGTTGAATAATATGTTTTTCATCCGAAGACAAAGAAGACTCCCCTGTTTATCTGTTACTGGCACCACTGAGTTAGTTAGATTGTTAGTGGCTCAGTTCGTTGGTCTAATGCACCCATCATTGTTCAGCTAGTGGGGAGACGTTGAGAATGTTTAACATGTAACAGAAATAGTAACAGTAAGAATAAGATAAGGAGTAGGGGTGAGAATTAGAGTAAAAGTTAGAGGAACAGTAAGGGTAAGGCTAAGGGTAAGCGAAAGAGAAAAAGAAAGAGTAAAATTAAGAGTAAGATCAAAAGTCAGAGCAAGAGCAAGAGTAAGGGTTACAAGCGAAAGAGAAAAAGAAAGAAATTAAGAGTAAGAGCAAAAGTCAGAGCAAGAGCAAGAGTAAGGGTAAGCGAAAGAGAAAAAGAAAGAGTAAAATAAGATTAAGAGTTAGAACAAGAGTCGCAGCAAAAGCAAGAGGGTAAGGGTAAGCGAAAGAGAAAAAGTAAGAAAGAGTAAGAGAAAAAATAGGCGTAAGCACTTGGAAAGACCCTCACGGCGATAATTCAAATCACTGCTTCAAGAAGCAGTCACATCATACAAGACCAAAAAGTTATGCAGCATTTTCAAAATAAATGAACACACTTAATTAGGTCTTAATGTAACAATACCTCATTGTGCTTCAACTGTACTTTTACTATCGACTTAGTACATATTGTGCTATTCCCTTAGACAAGAGTTAATCAAGTACTATGAAGAATTAAAAAGGGAGGTGGAACGTCGCGAACAGCACGCTCTTTGGACTATACAGCGTCATCGAATGGACACAGTAAGAATGCAATTCCTTGCCTAAGAGGAAGCAAAGCTACAGAAAATGAAGGAGGATATTTCCCAGCGCAGAGTGATCAATGCTCCTCTTCCTACGGAAACGAAAACTGTTTCCTCCGTTCGCGAAGGCAGTGGAGAAGCAGCTCCGCCATCAACTCTTGCTAGTGCACCCAGCCCTGGCATCATCTCCCTGATTGCAAGCGGAGTAAAAACAGAGGCGTTATTACGTTACCAAACTGAGAAAGGTAGAAATGAAGCAGAGACCAGCTTGGCAGATTCAGGAGTTGATGTTCGGAGCACAACTGAAAGCCTGGCCCAAAGGGGGTCGACAGACGACACACTGCGGTTTACGGCTTCCACCAATGATGATGACGATACTGATGTGTCGAGTGCTGAGCCGAGTTCATTAGCTGATGGAGGAACTGGACATGAAAATAGAACCAAACCTAGAAAAGTCTGGAGTAAATCCAATGTAGAAAACTTGGGGGTCTCCTTGGTGGGGAGTGAAGCTGATAAACAGAGGAAGACATGGGGAAGTACTGCAGAGGAGGAGTTACGATTAGCAGAACAGGAAAACAAAGAGAGGAAAATGTGGGAAGATCCGCCAGAAGGAGGAGTTACATTTGCAGAGTCAGCATTTCCTCGTGGACACCCATCCGAATCCTCTATCCAGCACGTTCTTTACTCGCCTGGTAAGCGTTCTAAAGATGACCATGATGGTCAAGACAGCAAACGTTTCCAGGGACATTCGTCTGATTCCACAGCACAGGAGATCATCTACGGCGGTTGTAGTGGAGAGTTAGCAAAAAATGCTCCAGCATCAGCTTACGGTCATCCCTCGGATTCAGCTGCACATAATATGATCTATAGTGACAACTTTGCTGGAGACATACCAAAAAGGACAACGTCTGAGTTTGGTCATCCATCTGACTCGGCTGCACAGGAGGTGCTTTATGGGAAGGAAGCCTCAGACAGCAGAAAAACTGAGGACCCTGTACATGGACACCCATCAGATGATGCACTTGGTGCTGTAATGTATCCGAAATCAGACGTCCATTTAAGCTCTCACACACCAACGCTTAGAGCAGTGTCGGGTCATCCTAGTGATTCACAGGTTGATGGCTTACTGTATCCGAGGGATACAGGAAACGACACACCCACCCGGCCTCGGTCAGCTTTTGGCCACCCATCAGATGCACAAGTGCAACTTTATAGTAATGTCACGCCAGACTCGCGAGACATGGCCTTGGCAATGTCACACAAGTCAAGATCTTCTTGGGGTCATCCATCCGAAGGCTCTGTGCAGAAGCTGTTAGGTGATTTATCTACGCTACAGGAGAGTCAACAAACGACTCGTGGGACCCCTCCCTCAAGTACAGTGCAACACATATTGTATCCTCAGCAGCAAGAAGAGTTTCAGTACAAATCTTCACGGGGGAGTCCTCTGCCAAGCACTGTTCAAGATATTCTGTATCCTGGTCAGGGAGATGATTCTCCGTTCTTGTCTTCACGGGGGACGCCACCTCCAAGCGTTGCTCAGGATCTCTTGTATCCTAAAACAATTTCTAGTGCTGAACAGGTGAGGTCAACTCGAGGCCATGAGCCAGCTGTGAGAATCAAGAAGATGCTGTATCCAGGGGTGAAACAAAAAGGTTTGTAAATAGTCTATTTTTGTGAATGTCAAACTTGATAAGATGTTTTTTTAGTTATCTCAAAGCAGAAATTGAATTTTACTTTTTACATGAAAGTGATCAAAAGACAAAGAAAAGGATAATTTACTGTAAAAAGCTATCAAGTAAACCTTTGGATTCTTATCTTCATTTAACTCTTAAAATAATGATCTGGTGAAATACTTAAGTATCATACTTGAAGGTTTTGCAATTTCATCAATCCCTTTTGAATTTCGATTAAGACTATGTGGAAGAAATCACAAAACGCATTTGAAGGCCTTTTTGTGATGGCCGTAGCTATACTAAGTTTATATCTTCGTTTGTAAAGGTAAGTTGTCACTAGTTTTGTTTTTCATCTTTATTTTTCATTATTGTAAGAGTTGTATTAGTTATCTCACTGTGATAATTTGATGTACTGTTCGTTGTTAATTGACTCTTTGATGCTGTGGTTTCTCTTTAACCTTGACGTTTTAATCTTTGTATTGAATGTAATTTCACTTACGTTGTTATATGTATTCTTGCGTGAGTATATAAGCGTTTGATTGCTCAGGTATAGATAAATGTGTTTTGTAATCGTTAAAATTTTGATACTTTACAATTGCAGAACAAAAGGAAGAAGCGAAACTAAAACCACTGGAGTTTGAAAACATCTGGGTGGCGTCCAGAGTGGAACCACTTATGGACAACTTTGACATACTAGGTTCGTTACAGCTTACGATATATGTTGTATCCTATTTAACTGTGATGACCTACCAGGAAAAATTGGTTGGTACATGCAGAGGCAACGACGGAATTGATCGTAAGCATATCTTAAAACTGAAATATTGGTTGTTACAGAAGTTCAAAAGTGAAGAAAAAATATTTTTTATGTATAGAAATAACTTTATATATATTTGGTAAAAAGAGACAAGCGTTTAGATAGCAGAGATTTAACCGATTTTCGGAAAACTGGTACAAAAGGGCAAAGAGTTCCAAGTCTACAGAAAACCTAAGACTAGTTTTACCATAAACTAACCGAAATTAAGGGTGGTGAAGATTTTTCCTGATTAGTAATAATATTGAGCTCTTTGTA
The DNA here is from genome assembly GCA_025403605.1 of Parazoanthus darwini. Lineage (NCBI taxonomy): Eukaryota > Metazoa > Cnidaria > Anthozoa > Zoantharia > Parazoanthidae > Parazoanthus > Parazoanthus darwini. The sequence goes on along the minus strand of JAOBYF010237100.1, from coordinate 641 downwards.
AGAAAACATTTAAGAAAACGAATTTTGCCTTGCAAGCAGCGGAGGTTTAGTGATTGTTTGTTTATTTAAAAAACATTTTGTTTACTTTTGCTTGAGCAAAGAACCCACCCTTGTCCCCAGGCTCTTTCTTCTACCGAGAGAAAGACCCTGGTTGGGTCTGGTCACGTGACACCCAGATTCTGGGTGGTAACAACTAAAATAAACGTGCATGTGCGTTTGTTTTGATGTCTTTAATATATTTTCCTATCTACACTAGTCTAAAGAATAACAGAAAAACAATCTCAAGCGCATCTTCCAAGTATATTTTATTTGTTACCACCCAGAATCTGGGTGTCACGTGACCAGACCCAACCAGGGTCTTTCTCTCGGAAGAGAGAAGAGCCTGGGAACGAGGTTGGCAAAGAACCTGTTTCAGTTGCTGCCAAGGGTTTGAAGTTTCGTCCTTGGTGTCTGTTATCACAGGCAGGATCTGTATTCAGGTGTTCACTGTACGTATCTTCCCATAACAGATCAAAAACCAATTGGTAACCTACTTGAACGTGCCATTCACACAATTACACAAGGTAAGATAAGATCCTATCAACTGGCTGTTTGGTTTAGTAAAAGGGTACACGCTACACGCGATGACGACAGATAAAAGT
>JAOBYF010236989.1:0-10037 GCA_025403605.1 Parazoanthus darwini | reverse complement strand
TGCTGGGGAAAGGCGGTACAGCTACGGGGGAACGTTGGTACAATGTACCGGTGTACCGGCCTTAAGAAAAACACTGATTACCCACATGTATGTTTCAAGAAGATCCATAATTGACTTCAAGGGAAATAACAATCAGTTGTTTAAAATATTTTGCTTATAATTGGAGAAAAATATTATAGAAGTCAGTAGGTTGTCGCTAAATAGTTTTTACATGTTTTCAAGCCCCATCTACTGAAAATCCATGCAGATAAAAGTTCGTCATTATAGTTCTGTCACTGCCAACAACAGAAATTCATCAATATAACTTACACTTTGACTCCAGGGGGTGCCTCCCACAGACACTGACCAGTCTTGAGGTTGGCATACATCAACTCCTTGCTCCTAGGCTCAACAATCTCAACCCAGTCTATCCTACAGGGAAGAAGCATTCAGCACAGTTTACATATTAATAACTTCCCGGTTGAATGAAATGCATCAGTTTTGAAATTTATGTTATTATAAATTTAGTAGTAGTAGCTAAGCATTGTACTGGTAAAATTCAGCATTGCAGCTTAGTTGTACTGAATTAAGAAAACCCTTAACTCCATAGCTTGCAATGTTGAACCAAAAGCTTGAACAGGTGCTTTAAATCCATGACTGACCTTGGAGCACAGTTAGAACAAGTCTTACCACATGTAGGAGGTAACAGACCACAACATTAGGATAATCCTACTCTTTTTGAGGTTCTTTTAAGTTCCTCACCAGAATGTCAAGAGGCTAACGGCTTAATACCCTGGGCTGTCCTCAGACACTGTAACATGGTGAAAGAAAGTCACGCAAAGTACAACCCTCAGAAATTGACCAGGTTCAACTTCTTGAACCTTTATTGGCAGTTAGAGATCTTACTAACTGGGCTAACCTCTACAAATTTATTTGGTTATTATAATTATACAATTTATCATATAAACAACCAATGTTATCTCTTTGTAAAATTGAATTTCAATCTTACGATAAAATTTACCCTGATGCATTATAAACATTAAGAAAGCTGACAATAAACCAGCTTTTCAAGATTCCCAAGGTATACAATCACATAATTAACTTTTTCAGATCAATGAAAACAACTTTTTGACATAAATGTTTGAACTTTAATTATTTATTGTAATACATGTACAATCACAGAGGGAAACCTAATATCAAAACTCTTCAATATTTTAAGCAAGCCACAAAGGTTGAGATTCTACATGTATAATTGTGATTTAACTCATTTAAATGTTTTAAATATTTTATTTGAACTATTGTAAAATAACTTTTAAAATCCCGAGGGGAATATTGTATTTGTTAGTAATGTATTGTACATGACTCAACAATAAGCATTTGATATCACTGGATTTTTGGACTGGGTCAGTGACTGTCAAGAGCTACTGGCCTAGCGTCAAAGAGTGCTGGCCTGGGAAAAACTCGAGGTCTGTTGTTCGTGTTTCTACTAACAGTATACCACAATATGAGTTGATCACATGTATACCACTGTATTGCTCTAGCACTGTAAATCCCTGTAGATGTCCTAAATGCAATATTTCTAACACAATAATATAATATGACATGTTCTGAATACTTTGACAACTTGCAGTTTAGAAACCTTGACTAGATGATGAGTGCTCGTACCGGTAATATGAACACTATTGCTGAGTATTTTAAAGAATTTATTACGTGGCAAGGCACAAGAATAACTGAATAAACTGTAAAGTTATAGTGAGTTTTGGTAGTTCAAACTGTCTAGTAGTAAAGTTGATAGTTCTCGAAGCATGTAATAGGTTTTTCATGCATTTGTTAGACAGTTGCACCTCAGGAGGAAGACAGCCCAATCTTGACAAAGAATGCATTATGCACACAAATTGAGTTCATCTGGTATTCAGTACCCATTGAAAATATTAACTCCTGAAGAGGTTTTAAAAAATGAATGCAAAATATTTTTAAGCTACAGCCACAACAAAAATACTTTATTTGTTTTCCTCTATATGACAAAAAATGATTCTTTTATATATTTTTCAAAAATTAACACTAACACATTTTTTGTCATCATAAGATCTGGAAACTCCGAGATTGCACCAGATCTCTAAAAGAATGTTTCTTTTTTTTATTCATTTACTTATCACTTAATTTTCACTTACTTACTGATCAGTTCAGTTGTGGAAGGGAATTCCACACTTAACAAATAACCTTGTCTTTCTCTTTGAACATCATACTCTTGCCACTTCCACTGCTCAGTTCAGATGGGCAAAAATTTCCTTAAAATTCCTTTTTTGTGGCAGATCATTTTCTCTCTTGCTTTCTTGTTTACTTTTCCTTTTTGTGCCTCCAAACTTTTAAGATAGCACGCTCCAAGACATCAAGCACATTTGAACCCCAAAACTTGTACATATACTGTGTATCTCAAACAGACCAGACTTTCTGCTTTTCCAAGACTAGCCTTCTTTAATATATTTTTTTATGTTAGACCATTTTTTCTACAATAAATACAAAAAAAGTAAATACAGCAGCAGTTATGAACTGTTGGTACTGGTAAGCTTCATGACAGTATAAGGCAATTTAGATCGCTGCTGTTTGTGAGAACCTTTTGTACATGTCCATTTAAGTAAACTTAAAAACACTGTCAGAAATAAGATCAGATGATTCTTGACTAGTTTTGTGCTCCTTTCGACAATCTCCATTCACCAAAGTCTTACCAATACTTACCACAGTCTTACCAGAGTTAAAGTCTTTTCAAATAACGTAGTGACACTATCTGGCCCTCATTTTTTAAAACTCACTTGCCCATACTGGCCAGTGTTATTGCCAAACCCAGTAGTCTCATAATTCTTGTTCTGATTCTTATTTTTAAAAAAGCATTTAAGTATACATGTAGTTCATTTTCTGCGGCCAATGGTAAAATTACATATTTCAGATGATATTACTAAAAAACAATTTTTAGCATTTACAGAATATTTTTAAATCAAGATTCAAGCAATGCCAGTTGTCAAAACATGTCCCTTAAGCCTAGTTTTTAATAGTACTCATAAATACTAGTCCTGGGACACTATTGAACAAAGATTTTCTCACAACAGAAAAACTATCTTAATAAAAATACTGCACAAACTAATTCAAAACTCAATATAACATAACACTGTCATATTAGGAAATCTTATTAGAGGGCAGATTGTTGATTTAAAACTTCAATCAACATTTTAAGTTTCTGACCAAATATCATTTGAAGGGCAACACAGGCATCAAGAGTGCCTTGTATTTAAATCAGCACAAACACAGCAACACTGAACAAACACAATACATATATACAAGTCTCTAAGACCTGTCTTCTCATTAATAATACCAACTAATTAAGCAACACCATTCCAACAATAAACAACAACTTTCAAATATTAACTATAATTAGTAATATATTTCCCGTCCCAAATTGAATGTTATATAGTCCTGATAGATAGCCTAGATGTTTTTAAAACTGACTTTCTTTTTAAAGTTCACTTGGAATATTTAAATCTTTCATAATTCTGCTTTAAGCAGGCTCCCTGTTGAGTTGAATAAAGCTCGAAAGTATTATACTGAGACAAAAAGCTGGTAGCCCTCTTGGAACACAAACAATATATATGTCGCTTGCAGAAACGCCGAGAAGTGTTCACTATAATTACGACTCAATCATATTATTAAAACAGATTAGAGTTATGAAGCTTGGAAGGTTATTTCTGGCGGTCCATGCTTCATTGACTTCCTCGTGGAACTATGGTTATTAAAATAATTATTTTCAAATCATGACAGTGCGGCTTATCTCTTGCGGTGCAGTTAAAAACACAGAACCGATGTCGATGAAGAACTAGTCTAGCCCAAGCGTTTTCGTTGAAATTTTAGAGAACCAACGATCAAAAAGGGCTGGTAACAATCCTGAAATAAGAAAGCAGGAATGATAACTTTGAGTTACGTACAAAATTCATTCTCGTTTTTCAAACAATTAAATCACTACAAAGCAAATGCAGATCTGACAAATTTCTGACCGTAAATTTACCGCATCAGTAATCAACCGTTGTACACCAAATGATCCGAATATAGCCCTTATCATATCTGCTTTTGTCTCTATTTCGCGCAGCTCGGTAACAATTGCGTACAATTTCAGTGTAATACACACTGCTATCAAAACTTGGCAACTTTTACTGGATTAGTTCTTGTTTTGGGTGTCGCGTGAGACAAACAACCAACACAAAAAAATCAACATGAAGTTGAAACAAAAACAAAGTCTTTCGCAATCACTTATACACGAGCTAGAATTTAAAAACTGTGGAACGAATTCAAATAAAATATTCCCACGACAGTTGTAACAGCGCATTTAAACTACGATAGCGTCAATTATGTCTATACTAACCATACTTGCCAGAAACGCAAACACAGAACATGTGCTTGATAACACATAAATAAACGGATCGACACGGTGAGTCGAGTCGGCAGATAGTGGTACTGACAGTGCCCTCCGGTTTCGAAAAACTCATCACTCAGAATTTAGTAAAACAGGATATACAACTATGTCAGGCTTCTCCGACTTAGATTTTTGTGGTGCAATAACCCTCAACAACAACGATATACGCCTAAACCAAAAAAACAGACTCAGAAGCTGTATACTAGCCGTATATTTGTAAATCCTTTGCAATCTTAATTCGAGCAAGTGGGCAGGGTATTTCACAGGTATTGTGTCAACGACAGAAAGTTTACCATAGATAGCGAGCCGGAAACGAACAAAAAAATTCACTGTTTCTTGACTTACTTCTCCGCCATTGTTTCCCGTTCACTCCTGACAATACTGTTCTGCTATCTCGCCATTTTTAAGCTGAATGTCAGACGATATTTCATGTCGATTTGACCGATCGACTGAGCTGCGCTTCGTCTTTCTACACACCTCCAAAAAAGGAGACTGGGAACCACTATAGGGACTTAGCAGCCAGGCCAATTTGAAAATACTTTTTTCCCCTCCGCCCCCAAAAAATCAGCATAGTTGACAAATGCTCAAACGATTTGACAAATCTTCCCAACCTACAGTACCCCAAATTATTTTTTTGATAAACAGAGATTCATAAAAATGCCTGCTGCAGGGCAAATGGAAAATTATATTCTTTGAAGTGCGGACGTTGTTGTTGTATTGGTCCGATTTAGATTCCTCAAAACCATGGGAAAGATTGAACATTTCCGTGTAGATTTTGCGGGGAACAAGCGAACATTTTATCCCGGTGAGATATTACAGGGAAGCATCGTTCTGAAGACCAAAAAAGAACTGAAGCTCAGAGGAATCCGAGTGCTGTTTCGCGGGGAATCGAGGGTTCGTTGGACAGAATCACACACAACGGGTTCGGGTTCAAATCGGCGAACTTCACATCGCACTTACAGCAATCATGAGGACCACATTAATGTAATGGCAACGATTTATGGGAAAGGTACGCTGTAGGACTATGTATGCAAGCCAGTTCCGGGGTTAGTTCATGTGTGTGCATCGCCTTGTAACAGCTGGTTTCTGAAAATCTGTTTGATCTTTGAAGTGTATTTACAAGTCTTTCGAGGCAACTCATCTACATAAACATCGTGTGATTGTTTTAATTTGTTTGATTCTCAGTTCTCAAAGGAATGATCGTCACTAAGCCGGCTTAGTAGTTGCCGCCCCTGTAAAGCTGAATGTATTCACTTCTTACCAGAATGTTCATTTGATCTGTATCTAATACATTTGTTCATAGTTAATACCACCCCCAGGTGCGGTGTGTTTTAAAGTACTTATCTGAAAAGTTTTACATGTAAAAGCGAATACGGACAAAAGTTGGCAAGAGTATTCGAATTTGTCACCCAACATGCGCACAGCTGATTGGCAGTCATTTAGTGTAGGGAAAGATATTTCTAATCGAAAAGAGACAGTTTTGTTTTGTGTATATAATTTGAACCGCTGCGTCACTATCACAACAGGAAAGACTTAATAATACAGGGTGGAAAGTATTTTGTAAAGTCAAATGCCCAGGGGTTTGCCAGGGGGGTGTAAGTGGAAGGTTACATTGTATTCTTTCATGTGGATGTCTGTCAACACATCTACGGTATATTGTTACTCAACTTTAAGTTTTTAATTTTCTGTAATATTTTGCAGATCCCAACCAGTCAGGTGATAATCCTGTGCTTGCAGCAGGTGACTACACCTTTCCATTCAACTTCCAGATTCCATCAACCAGCTTGCCAACCTCATACGAGGGGAGGCACGGTCACATTAGATACTGGCTGAAAGTGATCATCGACCGACCTTGGAGGTTTGACATTACAACCAAAGTGGCCTTCACCATTATCCAGTTTGTCGACATAAATGTTCCTCACTTGCTAGTAAGTGACTCATCATATATGATCTAATAATTAGTATTAATAATATCTTGTTTAGCTAGGGGGCCACCCATTTAATTTTCGATGAATGGTGTAGGTGATCTGTAAGTGTAAGAATTGTTTTATTTTGCTCAAATGTCGTGCAATAATTTTTTAATCAATACATGTACAGGCTGGGACTTTAAGTTGGATCTCAGCCTACAGTTACTGTACCAGAGCTCTGTAGGAGTTTTCTTCTTTCCACACTCACTTAAATACAGGAATTTTTTTAAAAAAATTGTCAAATCTCAATAGTTAATTGGTCAATCCCTTGCATTGTTTAGGACATGTGATAAATTATTAATAGCAGGCTGCATTATGAATTTAGTTAAAATACATTTTAATGACACAGTCAATTTAATTATTTGACTGTTCACTTTCCTCTGCTTCAATTTGTTTAATATTAAATTGAATATATATTGTCTCAATCATGGACAGTCCTGACTTAAACTTAACTATAAATTATTATCTTTTTCTCATGCACTTTTTTATACTGCCAACATGCAGTTCTCATTTTTGGTATTAAATCATCTCATCTGGTTTGCTTCAAGACTTTATCCAGTCCCTAACTTTTCCCCTCCCATCATTTCCTCATTTTCTTTTTGATGGCTGACCTCTTATTTCCACTTTAGAAAAAAAAACAGGGCCTCATTTTTACAAATGCTACATGTAAGTGTGCTGAAAATTACCCTCAACTGGCCCCTGGGGTTTTCCAGGAAGACATATTGTACACCCTTGCTTTTTGATTACTGATTATTAATTATTAGTTATTAATTATTAACTAATTAGTTTACTCGGAAAAAGAAATTAACTGAAAACAAAAATTAATTACAACATGTACATGACATATACCTGGTCCAGTATATACTGTTTAAGAGTTCCAAATTATCTTTTCAGAACCCAGTACAGATGGAAGAAAACAGATCTGTAGGGTGGCTTTGTTGTGCTGCTGGAAACCTGACAGTCACTGCACAGACAGACAGAGGGGGTTACTGTCCAGGCGAAGCAATCTGTGTGTCGGCATACATCAATAATCAAATGAAGAGAGAGGTGATTGCTGTGGAGCTTATCCTTGATCAAAGAACAGTTTTTATATCTTCTCAAGGTAAGACAAATGCATGGGTTACACTTTTTTACTAAAACCTGCAGTTCTTTAATCAGACAATCTGGTATGTCACATCACTAGTTACAGTACATATGAAACAATATGAATTTCTAACATTTCCAGATTTACAACATTTTAACAAATTATTATGTGATTCCTGAATGGTCTTAAGAATAGTTGTGTTTGCTTGTACTGTAAAATTTTGTTTATTCATCAGCAAATAATTTGGATCTCTTTACTTTGAAAAGGGTTATGGGTCCATAGGCAAACAGTGGGGGTCAGAAATCTAAATTTGAGTTGGTTTTTAAAAAAAATATAATAAATATAATGATTAATTATGTTTCTAGTCAAGCTTATTAACAATATGTTTCCCAATTCAATATGCACAGAAACTATTGAGATTAAAGAGTTAAAAAGTATATGTCCAGTGGTCTTTATGACAAAACTTTAGTATAAATCATTGTTAAAGTAATACTTATAGGCAGTTTCATGAACTAGTAATTTAGGGTGTCAATTAACTAATAAAAGGCAAATCAGTAACTGATCATCAGTAGGATATCTAAAATGTGTGACTGTAATTCTACAATCGGTTTTGGCTCAGTTAAACCCTAGACCAAATATAGACCCTTTTAGGAGGAGCCACCCACTATGGGAGCACAGTTAATGAACAAACATTAATATACATGTAGATAAGGAAGATAGAGTTCTATAATGTCTATGTTGCCAGCATATGGCTCTCACAGTAGTGTAGTAGTAACATAACCAACTACATGTATTAGGTATTTAGGGAGATGTGAGTTCAAGTCCAATTCGAGACAAAATGTTTTTCTTTCAAGTTTATTCAACAGAAACTAGTAAGTAGTACTTAGCTATTGCAATTAGTGCCAAAGAGCAACATAAAAACTGAATATTTAGAACAAAGTGTAAGCAGATGTTAGTAAGTTATTAATAGTATTAAATCCTGATTTTGTAACCCTCAGATTTTTTAAATACCATATATCTTTGGAGGCTAAAAAGGAATTCAACTACATCCTGCTTTTTTAACTTGTAATCTGTATTGACCAACAGAAGAAACACAAAATTTGGATAACTTCCTTCATTTATTTCCAAACTCTGATAAAATAATTATAAGTCCCTGGTTCTGATAGAGTAATGTTTTTCTTTCTTTGAGTTCTCAATTGTGCACTGATATGAATTGCTTCTTTAGTGTTTGGCCTACTGGCCAATTTGTGAAGAGTTTGCTAGCTGGAGTGTTGGGCTCGCTGGCTGGTTTATGAGCTGATGGCTTGCTTGCTAATTTGTGCAATAGCTCACTGGCGGATTGTGAGCGCAGAAGTTGTTGGCAAATTTGCAAGCTGTTTATACTCTTTGAAACAAGGTTTAGTTCACAAGCTGACTTGACAAAAGTGCACCTCCATATCTGTCAATAAATAAATAAAAGAAGTGGTTGTTTTACTCACCTTTTGACTCCAAAATCCAATGAAACTTGGGTTGGAAAAGGCCACAAGCATGATACAGAAGCACTAGAACAGGTACTCTGATTGGCTCTTCTCCTCAAAAAGTCTCTCTGATTGGTTGATGTGCTGATGAAAATTCTATTGTTTTCTTATGTTACGCAGAAGTTGAGATTGTTTCTCCCTGCAGCTCATGCACGCATGCCTCTGCTGCTAATGTTAGCTATATTTATGTATTTACCGTATATGCAGGATGGGTTTCTTCACTTGCTCATGATTGTATATACATATATATCTATATACATATTATATTATGTAATTATATCTGTTGTGGAATGTATATAAACCAATCTGTATATTTCCTGCTAAATTAGTTTTCATATGTCTCCCTTGTGTGGAGCTATCTATGACAAATTTAACTGAAATACACCATTTGCCTGTACAATTACATGCAGACACACACTGTGACAACCATTTTGGCGACACATAATTTTAGCTATTTTGCAGTGAGTTGATGTATAATTATAGTTTAATTAATATGTATTTTCCAAATAAGTATTAACTTTGTGTAGTATATAACCGTTCAAATAAACTAATTTGGCACTGTAAAGTAGTTTTAATTAAACATACTACATATCTTTGGTTTACTCAGGAAAGTCTCGAACAGTCAACACTGAAGTTGCTAAGGTCACAAGGGAGGGGGTGCCGAGATTTACCGATGCACACCTCCAGATGGTACCAGTAGCAGTTCCCTCTCTGCCACCATCAATGACGGGAAATAGATGTATCCATATTATTTACACTCTGAGGGTTGGTGTTTATCAATTGGAAAATTACTTGTCTTTTGAGTTTTCTCTTTTTTAATAATTTTTCTGTGTGATATACTGTATAAATTGCATTAATATATATTCGTATGTATGGGGAAAGCCTTAATTAGTAGCATCTGGAGCACTCTGCAGTACACAGATCAAAGACCTATAAATGTATAGAATGGGATAGAGATAGATAGATAGATAGATAGATAGATAGATAGATGGATGGATGGATGGATGGATGGATGGATGGATGGATGGATG
>JAOBYF010236878.1:0-10037 GCA_025403605.1 Parazoanthus darwini | reverse complement strand
TACATTTCACAAATAAAGGACTATATTTGTACTCAATATCTGATTGAGTAAAGTTCGTTTTGCACTTGATCAAACACATATCTCAAAGGTGTCCAATGCCAGCTTTTTAAATCGTACTCGTCAACAAATATGTCAGTCTCTCTTTTGAGTTATGATACTGGAGTGCCTCGGAAATACTCAAATTCAAGTGTTGTTTGTATCAGTTCTAAAATCCAAAACTTCATGAATTTTCCGTGGACCCTATTAAAAAACATCTCAGCCCTAAAAACCTGAAAAAAAAATGTACTTAGGCCAGACTCTGACAGGTCCAATTCTCTACGATTGCCCATGACTAATCTTGTTTTTACTAACAAAATGTCACTATTCTATCTAATTCAGTCAATCTAAACTCACCTATTATAACAACACCAACAGCACCTGCTGCTTCAGCTTGACGTACCTAGGAGAACAGAGAGGAGAGCTCAGTCTTCATTACAACTTGTTTACCACTTGTCAATATGCACTTCCTTCTCCTCTTAGCAACACAGCCGTCTATTTGTCTTACCAAACATTCCCTCCTCCCCCCTTGTACGACACTCGTGTGCTTATTACATTTACCTAGTCAACAAACAGAAGCTCTCTCATCCTCTTAGCAACACTACCGTCTATAAATTTGGTCTTATCAAATCTTCACCCTCTCTCCCTAGGGCGACAACTATATGTTGTAATAATTATATTTATACCTTGTCGGTAGACTTGCACTTTCCCCTCCCTAGCAGCACAATCTTGTGCCAATTGTCCTAATACATGAAGCACATTTCTGTGCTTATATTTGCCTTGTAATAAACATGCTGACTTTCCCCACCCTAGTATCATAATTCTGTGCTTGTCATATATACTGTACTGATCAAAATACACTCTCTTCTCTCTAGTGAAACAATCATGTGTTTTCTATTTACTTCACCAATAGCCATCGAGTTTCTCTTCACTAGTGAATCCTGTGCTTGATACATTAATTACCTTGCCAAGAAACATACACTTCCCCGTAATTTTTTCGATCCTATGCTTGATACATTAATTACCTTGTCAATAAACATACACTCTCCCCGTCCTAGAATCACGATCCTGTGCTTCAGCTCCTCGTGGTTGCTAAACGGAGCACATCCTTTATAGGGGGATCCAAGTGAGACTTCGGCACCAACCTGTAAACAGGAGGAAATGGTCCATCACTTTCTTCATTAGTATCACCTTCATTATAAATTATATTAGTTTAAAACAGCTTATCCGGGAACAACCTTGAGCAGAAAACAAGCAAAATATACGAATACGGACAAATTCGAAAAAATAAGGCGACTAGCCAAACAGGTCCCGGAGCAAATGAGACTCTTGAGCCCCATTGAGGCACCTGCCCGAAAATGACGAAAATCACTAGTATTGGTGTTGCATGTGTCTAATCAGTAGGAATATCTCAACTATTGCCATTAACAGCCAGGTTTGTCAGTTGGAAGTTTGACACAAAGGTTTCTCTCTTTGAAGAGTACATGTGACTGAAACGTTTGTTGAGATAATAAGCCCATACACTACAAAAAAGAAATAATAATTATAATATTACTACTACTACTAATAACAACAACAATAACAACACGAATAGTAATAGCAGCAGTAGTATTAGTATGTCACTATTTTTGTTCCTATTGTGACTCAATCTTTTGTCAATAAATGGATAAAGTGAATACATTACCCCAACGTCTCCCTTAGTAAGATCAAGACCAAACTGTGCAGGTCCGGCGTTGAGGGCAATGTTGCCACTGTATGGAGGTGACATCAGCTGTACAACCCTGGGGTTCTGACCAACCCCTGCAAAGTACAACAAACGCTCAGTCATAACGAGGCCATACAAGTCAAGCAGATAATAACAATAGCAATTGTGTTCCATTCTCTTTCAGGCAGTGCTTCCATTGTTTCTTTGGGTACATCTAAGCATAGTAATGGCCATAGTACCGGACAACCCCAGGCCTGTATTATATAACCTCAAGGTTTATCACAACTTCCATATTTGGATATTTGGATGATGACTGTCACAATTTCTTGTTCGTGGTCCTTCACTTCACATGCACAACCATTCCCTAACTGCGTTTTCACTTCTGGCTTGTCAGAAGGTTGGAAGACAGAAGCACACACGCACACGCAGATATATACGCACACACTTGTAATCACATATTCACGCTTGCACATACATACAAACACACATGTATACATACACACGCACAAACGAGAGACAAACAAAAAACCTACGTTCGCATTTACGTACGGACTGATCAGACACGTACATGTATGGTTATGAAGAACGTAGAAGTTTGATTGTTGCTCTGTACATTAAGATATTAGATAAAACTCATTCACTTTGGTAACAAATGACCATTTAAAATAGTTTAAGAAATAAGCTCAAGTAAGACTGTGATAAATGTCACTTATATATTTTAAATTAAACTTTACCGTCTTCTTCATTGCGTTGTTTGGCAAGTTCAATCATTTCCTGCATGAACACAATTCCATCTTCAGCATCCTCTTGTGTGAATGCCTGCATATAATAATGTGTAGAAGTGATAAATAAAACATGGTCGCATTCGTCTAAGGTACATGGCAACAGTTACTATAAGTATTGATCCAATTGGTCCGCCAATAAAGTATCCATATAGCACAGATCAAACATGGAGGTCCTTAAATGACACTTTAACGTCTGTAAATTATAATACCCACCGTGAAGTACAAACAACTTAATTTAATAATTTAAGCACCAGAATGAGAACTCAAGATCTTGAGTTAAAAAATAAAAATTATCAAGAGGCACATGATGTACATTTTCTTTATATGTACAATTACTAAGGAAACAGTAATATTTTCTTTAAAAGTACTGTCTTCTCACAGGTAACCTCCATCGATAAATATATTATCTTTAGCTGACATACAGAAGTATAGTGCTCAAATGACAGTTAATAAACAGTACTGGAGAAATTAAGGAGTATTGTGCCAGAGAAGTCGGAAACTTTTTCTCTCACCGATGAAGCTGTGTGCATCAACTGAATCCTGCCCTCCTTGGTTTGTACTACAGATATACCCATTGTCTTCAGTATTTCTATATGGTTCTTGTTGCTTGGCACAAACTGCTCGGCTCTTAGACGCAGGACTCTGCAACCATTACGTGAATCATGTTAGCTCCTAACATTTTTCAAATTCTAATGCTCAAAATACAAGAGTTTCAAATTTCCAGTTTGGGGAATTGAATAATGCCCTGAACACCTTAACTCTTAGTATATACTGCATGCATACACATAGTTATAAAATACAATATGTAGGGCAAGTTCAAAAATGTATGCAATATCAACTCTTTGACTGGAAGCTATGCAGTTTTCTATCTTTCTCAGTCGTTGGTGCTTTCCATGCAGTAAAATCAGAAAATTTACCTTGTAATATTAAAACTGTAAATGCTTCTAGACCCGAGTTCCTCCATCAGTTTAAAACATTAAGTAAGTAGAATTCTCTATGGATTTTAGTAAACAGCAAAATGATGGAGAAGCACAATGTGAACTGTTACCAACAAAATTTCCTTCAAATGCAAATAGCTTCAGTTACAACTTGGTTCTTGGAAAAGTGTCCTTTTTAGCAAAGTATTTGGTATTTACCCCGGGTGACTGCTGCAGAAACGTACCTGTTGCTTTTGGGTTTATAAGGTACTGACTGTCTATTAGGGCAGCTACCCTGTGGCTTGGGTTGAGATTTGCGGCGAATCTCCTGCGCAAATTTGGCTTTACCACCATCATGTTTGTTGTAAGGACAGGTATATTCATGTTCATTCTCTGGGCTCAGGGTTACATTGTATCGCAGTTGCTATAGAGTAAATGATGTAAAACAAGTAAAAATTAGAACTTTAATCTATACAGGTGAATCTTAAACAACCATTCTATTAAAACAAACATGCCGAGAACATGGTTAAGAAAAATATAATAAACAAGAAGCACACGAAGTAGAACCAAAACTACATACAGAAGAAAAACAAGAATAGGAACAATGACAAAACAAAGAACAAGAGCAAGACAAACAAGATTACTCTAAAAACAAGATTAAGAACAAGAAGAACAACAACGATATTTAAGAACAACAGCTCACCACCACCAACACCACCAACAATACAAACAACAGTGAACACAAAGGCGAAAATCAGAAAAAGAAGACGAAGAAGATTGTGATGAACAACAACAATAACAATAACAACACGAAGGGGAAAATCAGAAAAAGAAGACGAGGAAGATGATGATGAACAACAACAACAACAACAACCATAACAACACGAAGGGGAAAATCAGAAAAAGAAGACGAAGAAGATGATGATGAACAACAACAACAACCATATCAACACGAAGGGGAAAATCAGAAAAAGAAGACGAAGAAGATGATGATGAACAACAACAACAAATAAGTGATGATGAAGATGATGAAAATGATGAGATACCTGAGTAGCTGTATCGTTGACATTAACAGTAGACAGGTGAAGAGGAAGGAGGTGGGCCTCTGTGGTGAAGAGAAACTTGTGCATGTCCAGGGTCAAGTTTTCTTTATCGGTGAACAGCAGGTAAAGGTACTTGAATGTTTCTGCCAGCACAAACGAGTCCATCCTGCCATTGAATTATACATAACTGAAACTATTAGCATCTCAAGACAACCCATTAACTATCTTTCTAAATAATTTGCTCCCTCAATCATTTTTCCTGCCTGTCAATCTTATCCATTTTAAAAGGTAAAATGGCAAACACAAGACTGCTGCAACAGTCGCACAAGAACAAGAACAGTTGGTCCTGGTTGTTCAAAGGTTGGATAACTTGATATGCACCCAAAAGGTTAGTAGCATTGACAAGAGTTAACCACACTTTACCTGTCTTCATGACTGAGAGTCCGGACATCTTTCACAGCTGCAAAGCCACAGGGAACCCTGGCATGTTCATTTAGCTTCTCAATGATACTCTTGCCAACTTCAAGGTAATACGGATCCTCTGTTGCCTGTGAAAAATATTTCAGCTAAGACAAAGGATCTTGACTTCAGCCACATCCTGTTGGGAGGGGGGAGGGGGAGAGGAAAGGGAGACAAAGGGTTAGGGTTCAAGCACTTTCACTTGATCTTGTGACAAGTACTGGGGGTCCATCCCCTTGCATCTGAGCTAGCTACAATACAAACAGGGGGATGCACACCATTTTGGCTAAAAACTTAATTAAGAAAGTATCAACTGAGCATTAATTTAACCTGGTTACCGTACACTGCTAAATAGACCACTTCAAAGTGAAAGCAACTTATCCTCGGTAGTTCCAGTTCACTCAGGGTAAACATAAAGTTGCTCAGCCACATTTTGTCTCATTAACTCAACAAATTCTTCAAGTTTCAAACCCTGGTCAACTGACTGGAATAAACAAAATTAGCATTTAGAAAAGTAAGCTTATTCTGAGCACTCTCACCTCATACAAGAAGTATGTACTCTCAACCAGCTCTGGTCTAAGAGGATGTTGGGCCCAGTGAACCTCAAAGTCTGTTGTGAAAGCCTGTATTGTAGATTGGAAAAGTTGCTTATTAGAAAACTGAAGATAATGAGGAAACAATGAACTCAAGGTAATTTCTTTTATTTGTTGATTAACAGTATAGAGCCACACACATGTAAGTTTTGCAAAAAAAAATCTTACCTCGGGTAGAAAGGTGTGTTTCTTGGCAACTTCAAACAACATTTGGTGGGTTTCGATGGCTTTGTGCAAATCTCCCTTCAGTACCTTTACAAAGCATTTAACAACAAAGACAATGGATTAATGTGGAACCTTGGATCCACTACACTTTCAAACATATTTACGACTTTCAGCTTAGCTCCATATTTCAGTTCTACCAAAACACTAAAAAAATTTACTGCTGAAATTTTATGTTCAAATATTTTATATTTAAAAAAAATTAAATTATCTATTATACATGATTTATAAATGTATCTCCAGTGATAAAATGTTTTACTAGGTTCCAAGTAGTAACACAATAACAATTTATTATAATGGGGCACTGAAAACATGAAGTAACAAGTCCAGCTAGTACTTTTTATTGCATATTAAACTAAAATGCTCCCACTAGTGTTGTTTGTAGCCAGCTAATATGCATTATAATTTTTCAACTGGCTTAGAGAGACATTCCAGTTCTAAAAGTGTTGTTGGATAAATTCACAGCTGAACAACAAGCAAGTTCATTATATATAATAAATTATTGTACATAGCTATAAGATGTTTCATCAGCAGCAAACTGGCTATTCTAAAAATTGATAGGGAAGGATAGAGGTTCCGAATTCCAAGGTAAGAGAGATTTCGCACCACATTTAAGTGAAATGGCAAAAGGCAGGGATAGAAATGAGGAAAAAACATAGCAATGCTTGCTAAGATTGCATAACTTTCACTGTCTTCAATAAAGGACCCAAAATAAGAAGTTTCAGTGAGAGAAAAAATGGACTGCTAGGCAGTCTAGACTAACAGAAAATAATTTAGTCACAAGATCACTCCTGCTTACACTTTCCTGTATATGGGGTACTAAATCCCTGTACTGTTCGACTACCAACCTGCAAGCCAGGCCAAAATGCCTGCAGTGCATCCATGTAAGCATGTGCGGTTCTCTCTGGTTGATGCATCTGAACACTTAGGAACATGGGGCCTTGATTGATATACTGCATGATCGATTTGTAATGCTGTGTCAGAAAAAAATTGTCAGTGATTATTAAACTGAATTACAATATGCATGTTGCAGTTTACAGTTTAGTCTAAATAGCCACCAATCCCATTAACTCTAGGGAATCATGAACCAGTACTCAAAGCAATACTATTTCAAGAATCTGATTTGTTTTCACCAACAAGCTAAACATCTGTGTTATACAGGTATTATATGCTAAACACGGATCTTTAGTTAATCAATTGTTATTTCTCAGCAGAAAAACCAACTAACATGTATCTCCTAATAGGATGTACAGGGAATATTCATAGTACTTAACAATTACTAACCTTGTTGAACCTTTGAAGATATATCTCATCTCCTAATAGAATGTATCCCTTCAGGCAGTATTCATAATAGGAATCGATTCCTGCTCCAACACCACTGTCTGTACATAACAAGAAATGATTCAATTATAAGTTTGGTGAGAAAAATTGCCAAATATCACACTAGTTTTATTACTATTTGCTTTATCATTATAATAACTACAGCTACTACTAACAATCAAACTGTTACTGCTGGAATGAGAGCTACTTGTGCTACTGCTGTACCTCCTACTACTAGTGCTAAGTACTAATAGTAACATGTAATAGCTATAATGTTAATATTAATTTGATATTTTGTCAGTAAGACAGTACTGTCTTGTTAAAAGGCACTCAGTCACCTCTTCTGACCCAGTCTCCATTGTGTATATTAATGACGGTCCCCACAAGGTCAGTCGCTCTACTCCTGTACATCCAGATAGCCTCCATGGCCTTGTGTGCTTTGGCCTACAGGTACAAAATGTTCACATAGAATTATGTACAGATAAGTGTCAGGTGTAATCAGGATTATATGCAGGCTTGAAGTGAGTACTGCCATACAATAGTGATGGCAAGAGGCAACGGATATTCTTGTGTTTGAGTTGGCATTTCATTTGTTTTTTTTACCTGAAAAATATTATAAAACTAATAAGGTGTAGTAAGGCCAGTTTTGACTACTTAAACTTGGATATTTTGAGTATGTAAACTTGACACATTGTAATTTGGGGGTTTTGAATTATGGCTTCCCTCGCACCTCCCAATCACTTTAATTTAATTTGTACTTTGAGAGAGTATCCTGCCCAGGTATCAGCTTACACTGTTTGATCTTCTCAATTGTAAGAACAGAATAATGTTTTTCCTCTAAATTTCTCGTTCATAATCATGAAGAATGAAAGTACTAAAAATTATTAGCAAGATCTGAAAGTTCTGGTAGAAATGCCAGTCAGGGTTGTCTTAAGTTAGCAAGCTTGCTTTAGTTGAATGATCACTGCATTAAGGTGGCTCCAACCCGTTTTCCATTTTGCTGTGCCACTGAACTTTATGAAAGGTGTTCTCAAACATCATGATGGATTCGAACCAGTTTTTGTTAGCTGGTGTTACAACAACGTTTTAGCTTATCAATCCTAATACTACCACAGGAAATTCTGTTTCCATGGCAATTTGGCAGGGCCTCAAACACACCCTATTTTTAACATTTTATTGCATTTTACACAAAAATTAGTTGGCGAACTTCCTTTTTTATTTCATCAAAATTAACTTTACATCAAAGTGCACATTTACGGAAATTTTCAAAAATTTATGTCAAGAAGTTTTGGTGCCACCTTAATTTTTTTTAAATATTAAAGTGGCACCAAAACCTCTTGACATAATTTTTTGAAAATGTCCTTAATGTGCTATTTGGTGTAAAATTAATTTTGATGAAATAAAAAAGAAGTTCACTGACTAGTTTTCGTGTAAAAACGCAATCTAATGCTAAATATAAGGTATTTTGTGGCCTTGTCAAGTTGCCATGGTAACACAGGTTTCTGTGGGAGAGCAAACGTTGATAAGTTTAATGGTTATAGTAACATCAGCTATCAACAAGTAGGTTTAATCTGTAAAGTTCAGTGGCAATGAAAACTGTTTTGAGCCACCTTAGCAAAATCAGTCTGAGAGTTCATGCTTTAAAATGCCTGGGTATTTGTGAACGTTCTCCACATTGCAACGTTTTTCAAACAACTAAATGAAGGGGTTACATGCACAATGTTGGACAAATGCATGCATCATGTTATTATTTTTCAAGGCAAAGTACTTTAAGTTTATAAAAACTACCTCAAATATTGGATCACCAGTTAGGCGAGATAATGATCCAAACTCCAGGATCATTGTCCCAGCACACGCAGTACACGTGTCCTGCTCACTTCCTGTGTTGGACTCTGGATGGTGAATGCCATATTTCAGGTTTACCTGTAACAATTGTCTACACGTGTCAGAAACTACCAGTTGTTGAAAGTTAACTTAAAAATGATTTGACAGCTACAATGTACATAACATTTCTTGCATTACTTTATGTCGTTTAATTTATAGGTCACAGACCTGTATCATATTCATATTTATAAACTTTGGGAACTAGGAAAAGGGTTTTAAAAGTGACAGTAAGGGATAAAGAATTAAAATACAATATGGCACTGACCTTAATATCACACTAAAACACTTTTAATTTATACAGCCAGACTGTTCAATATTGGATTTAACTAGTGTCTGAACAACTACATTCCTGGTGAGCACTGTTTTCCAAGAATTTCTGAACATTTCCCAAGTTGGGGACTAGCTAAAACCACTGAACTTTAAAAGACATCCTGGAGTATATAAAATCTTCTGATAGCTTCCAAAGAAGTAAAAAAATAATCTTAAATGAGTATTTTAAAAAATGAAACCACTGCACTTACCCGGGGGTATGGTATTCCAGTGGAGGTGTTAAAAGCAGGCAGAAGCCTATATCCTACATCATTGGCCATGACAAGTAGTTCTCCTTTATACCACGACAATCCTTCACCAGCACTCTTCAGTGCCACGGCTGCCACATGGCCACCCAGCAAACCACTGTAAAAGCAGTACATTTAATTGTACAAGTTTAAAACAAGACTATGACATTCAGGCTGTTTGAAATGATACAACAAGAGCTCACCAAAACTGATTAATTGCAAATTAAAGCTTGTTAAGCACAATTAATTAAGCAAAAAACCTAGCTGCTCTTCAGAGAAAGGAAAAACAACATCCTCCTTCCCTGAGGCTCTTTGTAATTTTTTGTTTAAGTTCGTAGTCTCACCTACGATTTCCTAGTAACAGCAGAAGCTTTAACAAGACGAAAAAAGAAGAGGTAAAGAAACAATTATACTCATAATTATTTATATCTTTATCAATGAAATCACTGGACAAATTTTTGACATGAACTTGAAAATTCAATTTTATCTTTATTTGAATAAGCTTGTGTTGAATTA
>JAOBYF010236767.1:0-10038 GCA_025403605.1 Parazoanthus darwini | reverse complement strand
CTAATTGTCAAGTGATTATCACTCTGTATATGTATATGTTTCTGTATATGTTGTGTATGTCTCCCGCATTATAACACGCGAACCAACCTCAGCATTTTTGGGAAAAAAAACGAGATTAAAAACCTCCTAACGACGCGATGAAGTAGCTTTACCTTTAGTAAACAGTAATTGTAGTGTGCCCGATAATCAGACTTAAGGTGATTTACAACAGAGGTGCGGGTCGATCAGCAATCCGCAGAGGAAAACCCTGGCTATTATATACGGAAGGAGGGGGGTGATTGCTGGTCATCCATGGGAGGCCAATTTTCTTGAAACTTCATAAGGGGTGTCACATTTCTGTAGCGATTTTGAACCAGTGCAAATGGTGTAAACTAGATAGTCAAAAAATGGAAATGCTATTTAAGAGACCTTCAGACGGAGCATGCATGCCTTCGGCCCCCTAGGAGCTCGCGTCGTCGGGACTCCTATGGTCGTGCCTCTCTTCAAATTCTCTTGATTCGCTAGCATGAGACTATGTTTTTACCTTTGTTTTTTGGTGAGGACTTTTCGGACTTTTATTACGCTATCGTTAGCATCGTCACTCGTATTCGGTATTTTTTCTAACTAAAAGCCTTGCAGAAAACTGTTACATTTAACACTACTTAAATTTGAAAATAATAGGTCTGTTTTTTGTGTTTGGAATAGAAGATCATTCATGTGGTAAACTAGACGAAAATTCGTATGTACAATGTATTACCAAGTAATGATTTTAGATTATAGTACTGAGTAGGATAGGAGTGGACCATGGCATGTTCCACTCCATCAAATTTTGATCAAAATTTACAATCCTCGGGCGTCGTTATGTTCCGATGATAACCGAGGGGGGAGGGGTGTCACAATTTTTCTTCAAGCTATAAAAGGGGAGGTCACTGAAAGTTTTTTGTGACTCTAAACTGCAAATTATCAGCTCCCCTTCGTCCCCCCCGCCCCCCCCCCCGTGATTAATGAAAATGATACAATTTTAAAAATTAAACGACAGAGAAGAAACACTCAATGCCGGTAAATACAGTATCATGGTGTTTGAAATTCATATGCTATGTTATAGTTTTGAACGTTTTTAATTTTGTTGACATAGCCCTATAAAAATTCAGGCAAGCACAAACATTTCATTTAACATAGTATACCCGAAAGAAATTGAGAAAAGTGTTTTTCTGTTGAACATAACGGATTACCGCTCCAAAGTAGGAGGCTTCAATCTATTTATTAAAGTCATTATATTCAGTAAATTCTTCTGACACTGTTTACTAGTTAATCTTTGCCTTTGGCAAATGGTGACTGTTAACCTAATTCGTAACTTAACGAGTGAAACTCTATAAAAGCGAGAAAACAATTTTCCCGCTCCGCCATCTTAGATAGATGACTCCTTATGATATAGTTTCTAACCTTGTCTGGGTAAATTTATGTGAATGTCCGCACAACAGACCTCACTCACTCTGCACTGTCAAAGCCAAATTTCCAACCTAGTCCCCACTCGTTCCGAAATGCTGATCAAAAGCTCACCTCTCTCTTCATCAGATCGAAGACACAGCAAGATCCGAAATTTGTATCTAGGCATGTTTAAAGTGAAAATTCTCGTTCTTGGACCTTGTCAGGTTGGTGAAATTGAACTCATTCATGAAAAAACACTTGATTTATGTTTTTGTTGTTATGATTAATTCGATTGTGCGAAAATCACCCCGATCTATCCTACCAACTCCAACTCTAGCTATTTTGGTTGCCAAAGCTACGTTCAAAGTTTTGCTGATAAGGAGTTAATTATTAAAAACTTTACAGAGCGGGAAGACTGCTATTTCTAACTTCCTTGCCGACGCAACAGAAACTTCTGGAGGCGATTATCACCCGACTCAAGGAGTAAGGTTTGTATAAAGGGGTCTATAAACATTGTCTCGCTCAGCAGTTAAGTGGTAGTACAGGTTGTACATGTGTCATTGTGTGTTTACTAATCGAAAGTTTGTGGATCTTAATTAATTTTTTTTTAAAATAATCAGTCAAAAATTGTAGACAACTTCGGGTCCTTTATGTGATAGAGATTAATGAGATAAATAAAAGCGATTGCTAACTCTTACATGTACTAACAAGTATGGTCTATATTATTTTTATTTCAGGACAAGAACTCTAAATTGGGATGTGTTTATACAATTCAAGGTTTTATACATTTACAGAAAGCACACCGTATTTTGGTCGGTTTAGGAACAAATTAGTTACAAAGCAAATTTAAAATTTGGTTTTGTTGTAAAGACCTGTTCACACTGGAGGTACAAACTGAAAAACTCTACAGACAACCATGATGTTGAAATAAATAGCAAAATAAAACTTGGATGCAATGACAATAATCTCACACTAGTTTTGGAGGTGGATGCACATGTTTCACCTTGATTCACACACTAGAAAATTCGTGAAACAATTTCTAATGCATGACATGTGCAACAAAGAGGAAATTTTCCTTTATCCTGCAACTTCATCTTGCGCTGGATTGTCTTGCACCTGTGTTTTTAATGCATTCTAGGGTGAACCTCGCTTTAGCTATATTAAATGGAAACATTTCCTGATTAAATCTGGATATAATATATTTTTTTTGTGATAGTGTCTGTTTCTAAAAATAATATTTTCTCCTATTATATTTATGCAATTTTTTGCCTTCATGTGGTGAAACATGATAAAACTATACCAGAAAAATTTTAACCTGTACCATCTGCCACAGAATTTAGCATTCATTTAATATATTCATATATTGTTACTTCAATCAACATTATTTTAAGTGGTCAAAAGCTAATCACTAATTAAGTGGTCAAAAGCTAATGACAAAAACAAAAAACTGAGGGACAAAAATACAAAACACAACTTTGTTATGCTACCTTACAACAAAGGCCTGTCTGAGAAGATAACAAGACTATTAGGCAAGCACAACATCAAGGTAACACACAAGCCCATATGCACCATCAGCTCATTTTTTAAGAAACTGAAAGACCCACAAAGCAAAGAAAGTGCAAGAGGAGTTGTTTACAAATTAAATTGAATGCATTGACTGAAGTGCGGTTTACATTGGGCAGACATCTTGCGCCTTAAAAGCGAGAACCTGAGAACACTCTGGGGCCATCACCACCCTTGACTGAAACTCCCTTTTGGCGAAACACAAACAGCAGACAGGACATGACTTCGACCTTGACAATGTCACAATTTAAGACAGGTGCTCCCAGTGAAACAAGAGACTGTTTTTAGAAGTGTAGCATTCAGCAAAGGACAAGAACTCGATCAATGAACATATCGACTTTCCTCACATTTACCACAATTTAAAGAATTTTCAACTAGCACTTTTTTGAATTTTAATAGCACTTTTCAATTGTTTTCAAGCTTGCCAAACTCATTTTAGTTTGGTTCAACTGAGGAAGGTCACTGAAAAGATCAAAACATTTTACTTTGTAAACTATTTTAATCTGAGTCAACTCTTTTATCAATTTTACAATTTTAAACATGCCTGGTTACAACCACAGCTTTTTTAAAAGCTAATCATTTTGTATATAATTAATAAAAAATGATAAATAAAAATTCCAAGTGTAAAAAGCTTTTTTGCTATGAGCAAAGTATAATAGAAATATGCTCAGGATTGATGCAGGAAATGGTGTTCCACCTATATAGTAAAACTGTTTAACATTTCCCAGTTAGGCAAGTCCCCAGACACCACTTAAGGTTCACCCCTTCAGTGCTCAGAAAATCACCCTTACTCTCGTGTGGCTCCCTCAAGATCTGCATAAAATGCTCTGCTGGCCTGTGTTTGAGGATTAGCTAACAAGCTGGCTATTGATTGAAGTAAACTTTTCTTGGTAGGATACTGGAGTTTGAGGTTAATGCTATTGAGGTGTCGCCAGGAAGAACTGCAAACTGTGAGATAGAATTATGGGACTGCAGTGGCAACCACAAGTAGGTGTTACCCATCATGTGGAATGCAATTTAACTCAGAGTAACCCTATTTAAATTATTTGATTAAGTTCCCACCTTTAAACAAGTGCCCACCTCTAAAAAATGCCCACCTGAAAAGCCCTGGTAAAATTAATAGTAACAAGCAGCCACCCTCGAATAAGTGGCCACCTTTCTTGGCCTCTTTCCTGCGAAGAAAAAAATGTTTTTGTACTTGAGCCAAGCCTGAAGTAAAAGGAGCACACAAAGCTTTGTTTCAAGATATAAAGCTTTCAGTTTAATTCGATCCTTGACTGACAGTTCAGAGTTGAAAAGGCTATGAGAATATCAGGATTTTCTTTAAAGTAAGCTTTTGCACTTTATTTTGCTTGTAAATTTTGAAGAAAAAAAACCCTTTGCAGGGCTTAAAATAACGGCCGGTCAATGGACAGTGTCAGGACAGAATGACTAAATGACCAGACAAAACCTTCCATGGCCAGTCATGTTGCTAGTCAAAAATGGGGCATGTCCGAGCAAAATTCACGTTGGCCGATCACCGTGACCGGCCATGTTCGAGAAATTATTTTAAGCCTTGGAACGGGTTTCCCCTTTGCATAGAAATAATACAAAATGCTTTACCCGAAAACAATTTGTTTAGTATCGCTGTTTGTTTGCTATAATTCGAATGCAACTTGGATATAAAAGTTGCACGAGTAAGTTTTAGATTTATCAAACTATCAACATTAAGTTTATCTCTAAAATGTATTCTAACGTTTCTGATTAATTCAGTTATTCTTACAAAGTTCCCCATCAACTTACTTTGTCTTCTGTGCTCTTGTGACGAACTCCTTAAATGTGATTAATTGGCCGACCTTAAATCTGGATAATTTCCTTTGATACTCGAATCATGTTTACTTTGTACTTTAGTTAGCTTTTCGCCAGTCAAATAATCGCAGTCGCTTGCTGATATTGCGTCTTTCTACGTTGGACTTGTTTCTTTGGACGGACTCAAAGTGTTTAAAACATTCTACACCAATTTTATGGTCTTTCTTATCCCACAATTTCCACACTGAGTATATTGTGTTTGCTGGTAAATGAATTCAAGATGGCGGGTTGTTTTGAACCAACCTCGTTCCCAGCACCATCCGCGGATGGCACTGGGAACGAGTTATTGTTAGCTTTGATCTGATCTGATTGGTAAATTGCTAGCAATCGCATTTCACAACTTTTTACGTAAATGTGAAATTATGTAGAAAATTTCAGAACTGTTTAATAAGGACTAAAGCTAAAGCAACAAAGCAGCAAATATGTGTGTTATTTGTATTTTTGACCATGTATATTGTCGCATCTGCATTTGTAATTGTCAGACTGATTCGATCACTTTGTAATTTCTTTAATGAGTTGAAATTCATATTCATTCATACAAGCGTTTTGTACCATTTTCTGTTTAGAAAAAAAGCCAAACTATTCAAAATAAGTTAGATGGTTCTTCTTATTGAAATATTCCTACTTAATCCCTTTGAAGGGCGTTTTAGGAGTTTGTTCTGCTTCTTACGCTCTGCAATTTTTATATTTACACTTCTTAAAACACTTTAAAGTTTTTGAGGCAGTCACTCAAACGGCAAAATATCAAGCCTCTGTTTGTTTTAGACTCGAGAAATTAATGTACAATTATAGACTAATGGATTTTCTCGATAAAAATGAAGTGTTATTTAGTGGACAATTTTGGTTTTCAAACTAAGCACTCAACAAGTCATGCTATCTTGCTCATCACAGACAAAATTCAAAAAGCAATTGAGAATAACTGTTCTCTTGTGGAATCTTTCTTGATTTGATACTGTAAATCATAATATATTACTCAGGAAACTTGAAAATTATGGAATTAGGAACAGTTTGTATCAATTTGCAATGTCTTTATCTGAGGAACTTCTAATTACCTGTGGAGTACCACAGGGATCTCTGCTAGGCCCACTACTGTTTCTTCTATATATAAACGATCTTAGTAATTCAGCCAAAGATATTGAATTCCATCTCTTCGCAGATGACTCAAGTCTTTTCTCTTTTGGCAAGAATCTGCAGACTCTTGAACTGAATTTGAACAGAGACTTAATTAATGTAAATCTGTGGCTGTGTGCTAACAAGAGCTCTCCCTAAATATCGATAAATCTAATTTTGAAATTTTCCGCCCACCGCAGAAAAAAACAAATTATAACATTAATTTGAAAATTGACACTAAAGATATCAAAGAAGCGAAAAGCATCAAATATTTAGGAGTTTACATTTAAACTGGAAAGAACACATACGAAAAAACTGGCACTGAAGAGGAATTGGCATTTTACTTAAACTACGCCCTTTGTAAACCAAGCAACACTAGTGCAAGTTTACTACCCCATTATTGACTCTTTTCTTACATATGGTATTATAGTCTGGGGTAATAAATACATACATTCAATCTAGCTGTGTAACTTCAACTAATTAGCACTATTTTACATCAGCTGACCCTTTGTAAAACTCAATTCTTTCTTTAAAGGTCATCTATCTAGACTAGCCCCTATGGTTATTATAGATGACCTGCACTCAAACCCAGTAAATATTTCCTCACTTTCGATTTTCGTTTTTCGGAAACTTGTATTAATATTGAATCTAGAGTGCTAAATAAATTGTCATTTGTTAACATGCATGTGCGCCGTCTCTTGGTGCGTTGACGAAGAGGCAGATCACAGTTAACTTGATGTTGTTCTGATGTTCTAGGAGCCATGAGTTATATGAATATAAAAATACATCAACCTAATGCATGTAAAAAACATGAAAAACATGATGGCTATTTGCAAGAGTTACTATTAGAAACAGTGCAGTCATGGTAATCAAAGGAATTTTAGTCACTTCCGTACTCACTGCCGGCAGATGTGATAAGTTGCTTTGGCGGGTCGAGCGTCCACAGACATCCCTGTTAAACGTTAAATAGTTAAAGACGCGTTTAACTGGGAATGAACAGTTCACTCGAAGAGTTTGGAAACTGCCGGAAATATGGAGTTAGGGCGTTAATTGTCCATATCTTGTGTTTTTCCGTTCTGTCCAGTGTAGTGGATATTTTATCGTGCAGATCGATTAAATCAAATAAGTTTGAGCAACCTTTTCATAATTCACACTGATTAACACATAGAACATCAAACTCAGACAAACAATTGGAGAGGCGATTGTAAAATGCTCTTTCTAGTAGCTGAGAATAACTTCGTAATACTGATATTTCGGGCCATTTTTGTCACAAAGACCTCTTGTTTTCAAAATACAGAAAGGAGGATGTCTGATTATATAATAAGACACACGGCTTTAGATCCGTCATCCCCATCATAACTAAATTTTAATTATAGTGACATACACTCGGTTTCTCTACGCCGCTCTCCTCCACTGAAAACAGTTTTCCATAGCCAAAATCATTTACGCCTTCTTTGCAAGTTTATGTTATTTGTATCATTTCTACAACGCTATTTTTGTTGTTTGGTTTGGCTGCAGGTCCTTAGCAAAGACAACAACATGCTTGGGATGGCTTTGGAGAGCAGCAGATCGTCTGACCTCCGTGAAACGCACTTAGTGAAGTGTTTCGTGTGCATCGTACTCGGAGTTCAGAACAAACAGATCACCATGGAGATAGAGAACATGTATGACCAGTTTGAGATGGAACTCTTGGTGAGGTTGAGAAGAGAGCGAAAGAAGATGCGGAAAGGTGAGGTCTTTGGTGCAATGATCCTAGAAAGAAAGAAAACATGCTAGAATGGGAGCTTTGTGTGTTTGCTTTGTTTTTACGTTTACTTTTACATTACTTTTATTTGAACTTTAACTTTAACTTTTACTGTACTTCACTTTACCGCACTATGCCATACTATACTGTATTTTATTATACGACATGGCAATTTAGAGTGCAAATATGCACAAAAACGAGTGCAAATATGACACCGTACTACACCGTTCACGAACTGGTTTGACCGGTTCAGAGGTTTGCATTGATTCTTTTCCCCGTTTGCGATTGTTGTTGTTTGTACTCAAGAAAATCGGTTTTGCAAAGTTTTTATAGTACATTTGTTGATCGATTCTCGAAAATTGCCGTTTCTGACAGCGAACAGCAGGCTAACAACAAACTGCCAAACAGGACACCATCAAAACGTCTGCCACCACACTGATATTTTCCATTGACACATTATTGGGACACTATCGGAAAGTTATTAGAAAAGAATAATCTCCGCTGTAAGGATTAAAAAATAGCGGCAGTGAAGCTTGTGCATCCCGCTTGAGTTCAGTCGACAGTTCTAAAATGTCTGCATGTGCAATCATGATTAAACACCTTCGATGAGAACTTTATCCTGGACACAGTATATACTTGGCCAGTAATTCTCCATTTCTTGCTAAAATGCTGTCGGTGCAACTTCAGCAGGCAGAGGGTGATCGAAGTTTCAAACTATTAAAAATTCAGTAATTGTTTCCCAATGTAGAATAGCCGTTGGCCAGTTTGTCGTTTACAAATAGTTTCTTGATTAATGTCTGCATCAACATCGTCTCGTAATTTCAACCACAACATTTCCCAAGAAGATAATCTCTATGGTGGTCACATTCAAACAGTTAGATTTAGCTGAACAAATGTCGTCAAAGTTGTTCAACGATCACATGTAAAATGTGTAAGTTGTCTTGAATGAACTGAGCGCGAGCGCGTGTGGTCGCCGAAACAAAAACCGGTTTGACAAGTTCCAATACATTTGCAGTATGATTAACACAACTGTTTTATCACGCGCACCTTTATTTTATTCTTTTGGGAAAAGTCGTATAATAAACGTCTTATTAGACAGTTTGGTATGTAGTATGGCTTGATATATTGTTACTCCTCTTTTGCATATGTACTGCACTGTACTGTACTGCACTGTATTGTACTGCACTGTACTGTACTGCACTGTACTGTACTGCACTGTACTGTACTGCACTGCACTGTACTGTACTGTACTGTACTGTACTGTACTGTACTGTACTGTACTGTACTGTACTGCTATGTACTGTACTGCACTGTACTGTACTTACTCAACTGTACTGCACTGTACTGTACTGTACTGTTCTGCGCTCTACAGCACTGCACTGCACTATACTACACTGTTCTACACCATACTGTACTGTACTGTTCTGCGCTGTACTTTCAGTATTGTACTTCTATAACTGCAGCACTGTTCTGCATGACAATGCACTGTTTGCTTTGCAGTGGTGGATAATTGTACTTTTCTGCCTTACCTTAGTTTGTTGCTTCTACTGTAATACTGAGTTCTGTTATACATTACCATATCTGTTATCAAACCATACCATCTCCATGCCATACTTTAATACACATACATGTATCAATCTATACTTTATTTTGCTAAGGAGTCCAAATTTAAACAATATTATGATCAGAAAAAAAGTTCTTGTTTTAGCACTGCAGTGCGCATAATCAGACTCACGAGCATTAACTTTAATGCAACACTTTAAGTAAAAAGTAAAGGTTTGTTTTATTTCCAGGATTGTCGACTGTTTCCACAACATGATAAAACCTATCCTAATATTCCTGTTTCTGGGATCAGCTGGCTGTCAAGTTGTTCTTAGTTTATCCTGTCACCAGATAATACCACTGACTGACACAGTTATTTATGCTGCATTGCTTGGCCAGTTTACATTCTTTTGTGCCACAACGCCATTGATTCTTGAGCTTGCAGCTGAATGCTCTTACCCAGTAGCAGAGGGAATAACTGGTGGAGTTCTGACAATGTCTGTTTATGTCATCAATGCATCATTCCTCTTTGGATTTAGCTTCCAGCAAGCCAAACCACTGTGGATGGTCTGGGTGTATAGTGGAATACTCGTCATTTGTATTCCCTTGATTTTTTTGTTTCATGGGAAAAACAAGCGACTTGATACTGATCTCATAGGAGAGCAGTCTGTGGTATCTGTGACCCAACTTGCTGTTAATTGACCAAGCAATTGTCCATCACCCTACCACAGAGGACAGTTTGGCTGATTTACATTTTTTAACCAGGCCAGAGACTCTGTTGCGTTGTCGCTTATAAGAAGACCAATCGTTTTCTTGATTAGTCC
>JAOBYF010236656.1:0-10038 GCA_025403605.1 Parazoanthus darwini | reverse complement strand
ATTGACGGTAAAGTTGTGAACTGAACTGAAATAAGTGACTCATTTATGTTTATTTGCATATACACTGTACATAAACATAAGTGCGCTGTCAGAACATCGAATGTGTGTTTCGCAGTATCTATAAAAGGCGTGTCTAAAAATGTTGGCAGTTATTTTGTCAAAAACGATGCCTATTGCCAGGAGTTCTCTCTAGAGATATTTATAAACCAATGCCTGCATCGCGAGGCTCAACCTTTTGTAGCTTAACAGAAAGCTTTCTGGCTACTTTCTGTTCAAATTGGCTCGGTTGTGTAGTGGCGAAGAGCTTCTTTTGATCTTATCAATTTTCACGCCCATCTTTCTCGATACAATTGCCAAAACTAAACGCTTTTGCTGTATCTGCAAAAAAAGGCAAGATAAACGTATCGGGTAAAGCATAGAACTTACCAATCGATTCCATGTGACTTGCAGTAACTATAAAAGAAAATTCAGAGGTATTTGTTATCTATTCGGAATAATGGTTCATGAAGATCTCGCCAACAATAACATCAAATTTAGTGGGACTAACAACAGGAACACAGATCGGAACAGGTCGGAAAAACTTTAGGGTGGGATGGCGACTCCGTTTAAGGAAAAAAAAAAACTGTTCAGTACGTTAGATGCAATAAAGAAGCTTTATATTGTGAAATAAAAATATTATGTTATGTCCCTCGAGTTTACAGAGATCAATAAACGATTTTGGTCCTTGTACGTTTTCTACATATAAACTATTTTCGGTTTCTGATTCTACGGAAATAGTCTTTGATAATGTAACTAACACGTGCATTTGATCTATTATCATATATATGAAAATAATATTTGATTCTGATTGGCCAAGAATAATGCAAATACTTTGTAAGTCTGTGTAAGTCATGCAATTATAATTCCAAAAAATGTTATCTGATTGGCCCAGAAACATTGCTACTCAAAATTAACCAATCACAAAAGGCATGAAAATAAAATAGAATAAAAATTTTGAATGTTCTTCAATTAACTGGCTAACCGTGGCCACAAAGCCGACGGTCGCGAATTGATGTGTGAACTAGTTCAAACGGTGTTCATGTATATGGAATTTGAACTTTATGAAAAAATTAACTCGTGCAAATTAATTCCAAACTGAACTCGAAACCATACGATTACTATTACTAGTTCAATTTTCAACTGAAAGAAATAAAAGATATTGATCAACGCTTTTGGACTCTTTCTCTTTATTTCTTTTATGTGTAGCAAAACGAAGTACAATTACTTAATCACAGGGGTCTATTAAGTGCATATGGCGTATTTATGTCACATGTTTTATTTTGATTAAATTGTTTTTGAAAATTGAGAATTGAGAACTGCTTACATTATTATTGTGTTTTTATTAATGTTGTACTCAATCTTGCAAGAAAACCAGTTGACGAGAAGACGGCATCATAGGCAAACAACAAATGAATACATAGAAATCTGACACAGCTTGAATACAAGGGAGAACAAGTATAATGATGCAGATGCAAAAGAAAATCCAGTTATAATTTAAGGGAAAAAGCGACAGTTTGAAGTATAATACTCGTTAGTGAGGATATGAAACCAAATTACCTTTGTACTACCTTTTCTTTCGTGTTGTAGGATTTTTCAGCAACAAACAGTTTTGTTAAAGCTAACGAAAATGCTAAGATAATGGCCGCAAATTGTCCTACAATGGCACCGAGGTCAGCCACGATCTGGAACAAGGCAATCTGTATTGAACCCATACTTCGCTTGGACTCCATTATGTGACCAAAGGCGCGGATGGTGAAGAGCGAGGCATTAAGGCCATACAAATAATGGGCCACGACCAGAGCTCGGTTTTGAATGACGTCGCCATTAAGAGACCAAGTTGTGATACGCATTATTAGTGTAACCAGATAGACCAAGATTGTAATGAAGTCGATGACATTCCAACTGTCACTATAATAATATCGTGTGGATAATGTTAACAACTTGTTATCGATTAGTTTCCATTTTGCTCATTTTAAAGCAAAAACTAAAACTTTTTTGTTGAATGTTACTACAGTGTTCTTATAAGCTTCTAAAAATTGGCCTAGCAACAAATGCTTTTTGCAACTTTTGGTTTTCAAGCAACTTTATCTCAAAATACAACTTGGCGTGTCCTTATAGTTTAGCAGCGAAATGCACTGTATTTACCAAAAATATTTGACAGTTGTTATATGTTATCCCCCATCTTAACAGCTTAGACACGATAATATAAATACTCAATTCGACGTGGTGACAATCACATCAAAGTGATACTGAAAAAGATACGTCACGGTAATAGATCGGAAGGTAACTATAAAGCAACTTTGGCGAAATTTTAGACCAATTTTAATTGACTTTTTGGCAATATTTATAGTGCAATCAACGTTTTGGCAACTGTTGAAAAAAAAAATAACAATTTTTTGGCAATTTTTTGGACTTTTTCATGCAAATTTTGAGGTTTTTTTTGCATCTGGTAGCTGGACACATCTATAATGTCGATAATCGTTATAACTGAAAATTCGTCAGCTTTAAATGTTGTGTGGTTTGTCGTCTAACTTGCCCAGTATGGTCTGACGACAATAACCTTTTAATTTTACTTACACTTGGCTTTATTTTGTGTAAGAGGCATATTTAACTAAAATATGTCACTTTGCTAACTTTTCTTTATTTTTAGGGCGCACACTATTTGGAGTCTTTTAGTTCTGTTTTTCTTATCCCTCTTTCCTGTTATATTTTGTATCTACTTATTTTTAATGGTAAAACTCAGTAAATATATTAACTCTGATGGCTATATTAGTAGTAGGGAGGCATTGTACTCGGGATTTCATTTGCTAACTCATATAATTTATTTTTTTCTGAATATAGTTTATTTCATCATTTTTTGAATATAACTAATTTCGTCTTTTTTGAATAAAATTTCATTCTTTTTTAAATTTAACTTCTTAAAAATTATTTAAATAATTAGTACATGTACTAAAAAGAACGTGGATTCAGTGAATAAAAGTAACAACAAATTTGCTGATTGGCTTATTAAATACTTTCCAGAACCAATTCGAAGAACAGTGAATATGCGAGTTAAGATATTAAAGAAAAAAGTTATCGAGCTTTTTGAAACCCGACATGCGCGTTGAGAGGTTAAAGAAAAATGTTAACAAGAATTTTAAAACAAACTGAAATAAAACTAAGTGAGGAAGGTGATCGTATTTTCAAAACCACAGAAGATTTAGATTTTGATCTGACCAAATAATAACGGAAAATATATATAAGACCGACCCAAGGTAGTGATGAGGACGAAGGTTATCCACGCTGTTTCGTGTAAGATTTTTCGTGGTCAGGATGACATTGTTGAATACACTACAACTTCTAAAACACCACTGCTTGGAGCTTTTTCCAGTCTTGCTGAGATAAAAATAATATATTAATCAGAGCGAACAGGAACGATTAGATCTCGAAGAATCCGATACGTGGTCAAAAGCTTATTTATGCAAGCCACCTCAAAGGTGTATATGAAGATCGAGCTTTCTTCACATCGGTAAGTACCAAATTAATTCTATCGAACGAACCTCTTCTTGGATGCGGACCGTTACTTGAATGGTTAGCAAGCAAGAGATGTACATACGCGATCGATAAGTTAAACGATAGGTTTATGCGTCTGGCGTTGTTTAGCTGTTCGCCAAAAAAAAGCCGAAAAAAACCTTAAAGAATATACGAATCGAGATGCTTTACGGTTAGCAAGAGATTTTCTTATAAAAACCCGGAACTAAAAAGCAAAGAATACGTACATTTCAATTCATTGATGATACGTCGATGCCAGAGGTCGTTCATAAAATGGTGGTGTGGTTTAACCAGAAACGCTTTCAACTACACCCAACCAAATCTAAAGAACTCTGTATCGACTTTGCCAAACAGCCACGTTGCTTCAAACAAGTACAAGTTGAAGGCAGGGAGTTAGAAGTAGTGAAGACAGCAAAAATCCTTCGCCTTGTTGTCAGTGACAACCTTAAGCGGAGCGCTCACATTGATGCTCTCCTAACAAAATCTTCTAATCGGTATCTCCAAAATCAGATCTCATATATACACTAAAACGGCTTGTAAATCCGTCGTTCGATATGACGCCAATTTGTTCTACCTATACTAATCTAGCAAAGAAATGCCTTGCGGTATAGATAAACTCCTCCATGTTAACAATCCGCAAGAAATATACGACCTTATTAAATTTTATTTTATTTCAAGTTGATATGAAAGAACATAAAACTAAAACAGGGGGGAACAATTAATAAAAATTTATCAATCTTGAAATATTTATCACGCCAAGTGATACATTTCATATAAAATTTCGCGGTTTTTTAGGTTACGAGTTGTGTGAAACGCATAAAAATACAAGTGAATCAAGTGGATCTGATATGATATATTCAAAAAAGTTACATTTTGTTAGAAAAATGAAATCCCAGGCACAACGCCTCCCTAACACTACTGGTGTTTTTAAATTTTAAGTTATCATCAACTTTATCGAAATTAATGTTTCAACGTCTAAAAATCCCTAAAACAAAATACGTATTTCTCTCTAAATAAAAAGAACAAATGTTTTGGTTATAAAATCCAAGAACAGGATGAAGTCCTTGTTTAGATACTTATTCCGAATGGCAATAGCAAGAGTACTTGTTGCGTGTTATAAGATAAATGTCAAACACGTTTCGTTATGCTTATTTCTTTTAATCAGATTTCCAATTTGTGTAATATTTCAAATATTATTGCATAAGAGCTTCTTCAACACTTTTAGAATCTACTATTTTTTGTGTTTCTTATATATTTTAAAATGCTTTTGGCGTGACATTGATTAATTTGACAACTTTATGCTCACTATTGAACCTCTTTCTACTAAGATTATAAACGCTATTGCTTTGCATTTTGGAAGTTAGGTCGTTATCTCAAACCTGTTTAGGTTGGCTTTAACGTTACAATTGTTCATGACTGCATACAGACATTATTCATTCGGTAGAATCTAGTGTCTAAAAAATTATCTCCGTGTTATGTTTGTTTTAATATTTTGTTTAAACAGCACATTAGAGCAAGTCAATAACTACATAACTACAACAACACACATGTACAACCACAATTAAAAACGATGTCAGCTAACTGAAGAAGTGGGGTAGTAAACTTGAGGTACGGAATGTCACGTTGCCGATATTTTAGTTAAGGTATACACTGCAAGGAAAAATGGATTTGCTCAAATTTGCGAGGGTGGCAAATATGAAGCAAATGCGTGTTTGCACTAATAGCAAACTTGGCAAATGCCATATTTGCTACTCATCTGAGCAAATATGTCATTTACCATTTTTGAAATATGTGCAAACACGTATTTGCTTCATATTTGCCACCCTGGCAAAATTGAGCAATACATTTTCTTCGTCCAGTGTAGCTAAACAAATTTAAAAACAACAAATTCAAAAACAAAACACTGATTATTACACTAACTGTCCGACAACGTGGAGCTTACACCGCGGCATTATTGTGCAACTTAATAACGCTATAAGTCACGTAAATTCATCGGAATATGTTTTTACTTGGCACAGAAGTAGCTAAGATAATTAGAATCACACAATTTAAGTTTAAAAAAACAAAACAATAAAACGAAACGACACACAACAGACCGAATTAGCTGAAGTTTAATGTTCAGTTACCTTAACAACACTCCACCCGGCCATAAGCAAAAAGTTGCTAAATTTGAACAAAACTTCTGAACTTGGGACTGACTATCTCTAATAATGTAAAAGTCACAAACCTTTAAAGTTGTCCAGTTTGAATAAGGTTAGCATATACTTTTAAAACATAAAAAAGAACAAACTATTATTTACCTGAGATACTTTCGAAACTGTTTCATGGCTGTTGATTTTGATTTTCCATTGCTCTCTTTTATCTTTGCTGCATCTTTCGACTGCGCGAACTGATAGACTTCGTTAACAATGCGAGCAAGGAAGAAGACCAGAATAACCCATTCCAGGTCACTGAAAGGAATTGTTGACTTCGCCAGACACAAGGCAAAATGAAGGCCCAAAAGTGTGATGTAGCTGAGCCAGTCTTTGACAAAGATGAAGTATGGTGTTTCCATGTAGATGATGTATTTTTCTAGGGCAAAAAAAAGAAACCAAAAGTTGCGATGTCAGCAAGAAGTCGGGTAGTTTTTCATTACGAAAGGATTTTGCATGATGTATAATGACTTCATTTAAATTTACCCATAGGCTGGATCTCGGATGGTTTATTTATACTAGTATTGTAAATATATTTTTCAAAAAATAAATATAAAAGTAAATAAACTTAACACGTCAAGTTCCCAAAGGGAGAAATCAATGCTTTAAGAAACAAAACATGGACAACAGTTTTGTGTTAACTACATGTAGCTATAACCGCTTGAGAATACATTTTATTGAGTTGTTTTGCAGCTTCTCATGTAGGGTTTGGGATGGGACGGGGGAGGGTCTTTAGGTCCACCAAATGCATTCTCTGTTATAGCTTTAAACGTCTGGTGCTTAAATTGTGACACGTTCTATTTTTGAAAAAATGTTTTAGCGGATGTTTTGAAATGGTCGTTATACATAAAGGCTACTGCAAAGTTTCATGGTTTTGATTGACAGATTCAAGTGGGAAAATGCAAGTACTTAGTTAATTAAGGAATGTATGGCGACACATTTGAAATTTGAAATAAATTGGGCCATTTTCTGATAACAGCAGTGAAAACCAATTTAGCTTCCTGATGGCCTACTTGTAACACCACGTGACGTCACAACGGCAATTACCAGTTTTATTTTTATCCCTAACACCATCAAGTTAATAGAACCACCAAATTTGTTGTTGTTTGCTTTAATTGTTATACGGTTCAGAAGAGAAGCGGAGTGCGAGTTTCCAAAAATCCCTCGACAAGATGGAGTAAACGGGGCGTTGTAATCGAACCACAAAATGTAAATTTTGGCAGACCATGATTATATTTTCGTCACATATTTTTTCAGACGTTTAGTCAATTTTGCGGTTGTGTTTGATACACTGGAGCCCAACGAAACGGCTAGCAAGACGTTTGTTTTTGGACGTCGAGTAGCAATAAAAGACGGAGTTGCATTAGAAAACTACATAAACCAGCAATGCGATCTTACATACCAAAACAGCTACTTTTTTGTAAATCATCTGTTCGGTGAGAGGTCTCCTGTGAATGCCCTGTATACAACAAAAATTCATAAAAAGCGGCCGTGCTCACATAGCAAAAACATACAAACTGACTACACACTTTAATATCTCACTTTTGTATAAGGAAGTAAGGGCAAGTGTCATTAGATTGTATATGTGAATAATCTAGGCAGGCGCCAAAGAAATTTCGGAAGTACCGCAACGACAGATTCTGGTAAGATTCATTTTCTAAGAAAAACCAAAAACAGTGAAGACGAGGATTTATCCTTCAAATCGCTGTCTCTTTCGTGTTCATTGATCGTCATTTTGTGGTCTTCAGTCATTGTTCTATTTTTGATTCTGTTTTATTGGCCGTCGTTGGTTCTTGGTTGCTGGTCAATGGTTATTGGTCGTTGGCAATTGGTCGTCGATCCTTGGTAATTTGTAAACAAAGGTCATTATTAGTCTTTAGTCTTTGATTTATGGTCTATGGTCATAAGTACCTTGTAGCCTATTTTGGGACTAGAAGTCGCCGTAACTTCATGCGAATTAAGGCGATACAGGGAAAGTCAGCCTGAAAATCGTGGCAGCTTTGTGGAACTTAAGGATACTTTGAACAACTTAAGGCGGCTTTGTGCGAGTTTATGCGACTTAAGGGGACTTTGTGCAACTTCAGGGAACTTTTAGCAACAAAATCGACTTTGTGCAATTTAAGAGGAGTTGTTAAGTAAAATGTGGGATTTTTGGTATCTGACAAATTGAATGTAGGCTAGCAATAATTCCAGGCAATCAGCACCTACTCACCACTTAACTGACAAATATTAATGTAAACTGTTCAAATGTAAGGTGAGATACATTTCTTTGTTGTTGTTGTTGTTGTTGTTGTTGTTGTTGTTGTCAAATGAATTAAGATTGCTTGTGGTTCGGACTAAACCAGCTCTCACAATACCAGTGGATGTACTCCTTCCTCAAATGTCTCCAGGGATGTTAATCAATTGCCCTGCTTCCGAGGTCCGAAAATGAATAACAAGACATGTACCTCTCGTCAACAAGTTGTGGACATGCTATCTTCTTGAAGCGGGAAGGGATATACTGCATCTAGGTACCAAGAAGTCACAAAAAAAGGAAGGAGAAAGCGAGAACAAATGATTAGGGAAGACAAACCCAAATTTAGAAGATCATCATATGACCCTCGAAGCTTACGCGACAGACAGCTCATGCAGTTTTCTTTTGAAGATAGAAACGGAACAGCTGGCAACAGTATCAGATTGCAACTGCTGCCATTGCTTAGCATAAAAAATCCTCGGGAAGATGAATGCAAAATTCCAAATCTCTTGCACACAACTAGGGGGGAAATTATCGAAGCTCAGGAGGTCGATGATGAACCAATAAGCATATGTTCTGTTGCAGCTGAAGTCGGTTTGAATCATGTGTTATCTTCACTTAGTGAACGGTGTCCAAAGGCTGCTGAGAAAATGAGCTTGTCAACGGTTCAAAGAGACACGATTGCTTTGAAAACAAAAGGGCAGTCAGAAAACATAATGTGAACAGAATTTAGGAAGGGAATTATTACAGCCTCAAGTTTACTCGATGTTGGCTTTGACGCTGAAAATAGGAAGTTGACAAACCTGAAAAAATGTGAAAATGAAAAAAAGATGAAGTATTGTGAAGATTTATTCTCAGGAATCACAAACAAAGCAGACATTAGAAAACGAGTTGGTTCTCTGAACACAGTGGGCAGTCAAGTCGATTGGGGGTTTGATTCAAGCAAAGGCCACCTCTTCAGTTTTAAAATGAAGTTTGATAGTGATCAAATAAATCGGTTCACAATTACAAAGATATGTGATCAGAACAGAAGAATAATTCAAACACCTTGGTTTAATGTGAAGACAAGACAAGACCTACACTGTTGGTGTAAAATTGAATGGTTCAACCTTTGAGCATGTTTCAATGAACGATCTTAAACCTGTGAACATTTTCACGGTTAAATGCCATGCAAT
This sequence comes from Parazoanthus darwini, assembly GCA_025403605.1. Lineage (NCBI taxonomy): Eukaryota > Metazoa > Cnidaria > Anthozoa > Zoantharia > Parazoanthidae > Parazoanthus > Parazoanthus darwini. Next base: position 868 of record JAOBYF010236656.1, on the reverse strand, counting down.
ATAAGGTTATCTTACTGATCGTGTTGGTGCTCGAGGTCCTGATGGAAACCATGATATTGCAGGAAAAAGCTCGACAGAAGTTTGAGAGTGTGAGGATAATGAGAATGCTGTCACAAGGGGTGTCATGACGATCAACTCGTGCCAGCGCCAATGACGATAAGAGTATTATTGAAGAACTGCCAGAACCACAAGCTTTAACTGGTGCTGCAACTCAAAAGTATGTCGATTCACACGTGAACGTGAAGAATGCTAAGCTGAGAAGGTATGTTCATACTGGAGACGCAAAAATCACAATAATAATAGATCAGGGTGACGCATACAGATCACCTCACACCAAAAATGAGTTTACTTTTTCAGATTCTGATTTCAATGTGTAAGTATCAGTTCGTTTGTTTTTGGCAAATATCCTGATTACACAAGAAAATACCACAACACCTCAAGCCATATTGCTTACACAGTCGCAGTCACAGTTCTCCTTTTTTCACATAAAACCTTGGACGGCTTGCAAGAGGAATTTACGGTTTGCGTGTTGAAAGAACAGCTGATCCCAAAGATGATGTAAACTCATTTCATCTTGACGTGCATAGTCACCCACGACAGAACAATCTGAGAGTGGTGACAAACAGAAACAAAGAAAAACTTGAGTCTCGTGTAGTTATTGCTGACATCCATCTCAATGTTCAAGACGAGAGTGAAAACAGTGCAGTTAACATTGAAATTAGTCATACTCCTGGTAAAGAAGTTGCTCTTTTTTTCTACGGAAGAAGAGGGTAAAGACATGTTGCTCAGCATATCATTGACAACGTCAACTACTTAGACAAGATAAAGATTCCAGTGTATAAATCATTTCAGAATATGGATCGAAGAA
>JAOBYF010236655.1:0-17671 GCA_025403605.1 Parazoanthus darwini | reverse complement strand
TCGGTTCTCTGCTCGGTGCATTTTGCACCAGAATGTTTCAATCGACGACTCGACCTGGTTGGTGTAAATTCGTCTGACCTAGCGAAGAGTAGACGGCTAGTACCGGGTTCAGTCCCAACAATCGATGCTGTTGCACAAGCTGAGACAGAGCCATCGTTGAGAGAAAAGAAAGGTGAGTTTGCCTTCGACTGTGGTTATGAAACAGTGTTGGGTTTGTGTTTACGAACGTGTTTTTCGTCATATCTTTAATATCATTTTCGTAACTTCCTTCAGACCCTGAGAGATGCTCGAAGCAAAAAGGAACCAAGCACTGCAGTTGTGACTGAAGTTGGTGAAGCAGTTCCTGACCCTTTGCCTATGCCAGCAGTTTCCCCTAAAATCACGCCATCCAGTTCCACTCGCCACGAGACGGACGAGACTACCGATTAACGTGCCACAGTGCAAAAATTGTCATCTTCTTGAAAACGAAGTCAGACCCCTGCAGAAGCATAAAAATTACTGGAAAAGTAAAGCGAAAACCCTTCAAGAACAGTTAAACCAGGTAACCAATATGCTGTAGTTTTCGCGCCAGTCGGATCTTGCGGTTGTTACTGCGAACAGTTTGGCTCGGGCAGGGTGTCGTAAGCTAGGCCTTGTTACAAAAATCCAGAAAAGTCGCCTGAAATTTACCCAGATTATCCCCTGAAAAAATATGTTGTAAAAAATTTACTTTTTCCTAAAATTCTTGCAAATATTTTTAATAATTTCCAAATACTTGGTCTCATGAGGACACTAGCATTTTGTCGGCATATATTATATTATTGATAAGGGAATGAACTTGAAACCTGCGAGTATCGTAATTTTTGCAGGGTTCAGAACAAACTAAACAAGAAAGAAGACCTGGATGGCTCAGATCAAGAAGCAGAGATGTCTCGACGACCAACAGATGCTGGTGTAGATGCGAGCACTGAAGTGAAATCAGATTTGTCAGATATGGAAAAGAGTGCAGATGAAGGTTGTGATCCTGACCGACTACTTGGCTCCCTTCCTATACATTGAAATGACGGTTTGGAATTACTTCAACAGAAAGCAACCCTCAACCTCCCGTAAACCAACCGTCGCGTTCTTCACCCGGTTCCTCTAATAAGGAGTCCCCTGAATCGTCTGGCTCTAACCCAGACACGTCCCAAGGAAAAGAATCGTCATCGGCTACCTCAACAAACGGAGGGGCAAATGAGGCAGCAGCAAAGCCATCGCCTGGCCCTGCACCTTCTCCTTCGCCCTCACCTGCCCCTGCCCCTACAAATTCAAATGCCCCTGCGCCAGCACCGGCACAGTATCCAGCCCCTGTACCACATCCGGCCCCAGCTCCAGCCCCTGTCCCAGCAGCTGCACCATCGGCGGCACCGGGCCGAGGTCCTCCGGCTCCACAAACACAGTCACCAGCAGCCCCCTGTCCAGGTAAACCAGGAGCACCAAGTCCCGCGCCTGGTCCTGCTCCAAAACCTTATCCAGCACCAGGTCCCAGTCCCTCCCCTACGCCAGGCCCCGCCCCTGGTCCTGCTCCAAAACCTTGTCCAGCACCAGGTCCCAGTCCCTCCCCTGCGCCAGGTCCCGCCCCTGGTCCTGCTCCAAAACCTTTTCCAGCACCAGTTCCAAGTCCCTCTCCAGCGCCAGGCCCCGCCCCTGGTCCTGCTCCAAAACCTTGTGCAGCTCAAGCCCCAGCTAGACAGTACAGACGATCAGGAGTTTAACGTTGAACCTTTCTGTAAACAGATGTGTTGCAAATGGCTAAAAACTATGGCAAAAATCTAATCATCACTGCTAACGTCAACATTTCAGAACTGTCAAGCGCAAAAGAGGTAAAGCGTTCCACTAATTGTCAATGTGAAAACTTTAGCAATGAAATAAAGCAAACAAAATCCAGATCAAAATGGCTGATTTGTTGCTTTTTGTAGTTGTGAACAATATCAACTAAAAAAATTAACAGACTGTCGTGTTTACATAACGTTTTCCGTGTACGTAACGTCTCCAAGTGCGGCTTTGTATAACTGTAGAGTTTCGGATCAATCATGGTTTCTGGGGAACGACCCAACCTACCCCTCCCCTAAACCCATGGTGCTCACTGACTGATGATAACAAAATTCCAGGAGTTCTCCAGGGTAGAAAATTTATTTTACCAGGACCCAACCCGGAATTCTCTCTCGCCCAAAACAAAAAATATCAAGTAATTTCTTTAGCTTTCGGGTCGAAGCGCAACGGGACAAAAATGACCAAAATCCCCGAAAAAACTTCCTGAAATTGAGTCAGATGCTTCTGCAGGTTTTTGCTTGTTTATAAAACTGCTGAAAGTTTTTCCACAAAATTCCAGGAGTTTTCCAGGAGTACAGGAAAACTATCTGTTTTTCCAGGACTTTTCCAGGGACTTGGAAAAAAATTTCAAAGTTCCAGGGGTATTCCAGGAATTCCAGGAGTAGTGAGCACCATATAAACCTAAACCTCACCCCCCTTGACTCTCACCCTAACCTAAGGGAGGAGTAAGTGGGTAGTTTCTCAAAACCAGTCTATCGAGTTGTTTCAAGGGCCCAATTGAGAGACCAAAATTCATGGGAACAAAACAAACAACCTGGCGGCCAAAACTGAAAACGCATTTGTTCTTTGGTGTTTAAGAGACTTTTAAAATCTTCTTCCTAAAGGTAATTTATGGGACCGCAGGCGTCATGATTTACGGTTTTGCAGATAATACCACAGTGTCTGATCGGCTGAATTTTTGGGCTGATTGCTTGAGACGGGCCCACTGTCTCACTCAAATTCAGAGTGGTTAGTGATGCAGTTTGTCTGCTGCAAAGTGCAGAGAGAGTTTTGAACATCTACAGTTAATCGATCTCTCTCATCAATGTGAAAGTCGCGTTTTTCTTACACTGGCAGCAATTTGTAGACAATAATCTCCTACAATCATCCTGACCAGATTCTACCTCATCCGAGCTTGATTCAGACACATCAGCACTGGAATATTCCGGCGCTCGACACTGAACTTTTTTCATCCGCAATTATTTTTTGCATATTATCTAGAGGGGGCCTGAGCACTGATTACACAACTACGTAATAATTCAAGATGGCGGCACCCGGGAGAAAACGCAAAACAAATCTCCTGTCATTGGCGCTGTAGACAAAATTAAAGCTTTTAAACCCCCAAACCATGATACGATAGCGTTAAGTTTTTATTTGAAGGCCAAAGTGTTTTTCACCGAGGTTCCCTTTAAACATAACCCCAATCCTAACCTAAGGTGGTGGGGGTAGGTGAATAGCTGTCCATTAGGCTTTAAAGTGCTCAGACTTGCCTTTTAAGCCCCCACCGGGAAGTGCCGAGGAAACAGTCTGAAACTCAGGCTAACGGAGTTCATCACCGAGATCATTCTGTCAATTATTGACCGCGCACACGGAGAGAAAAAGAGGCCAAGCAACTAGGCAAGTATGTACACAAATATGACATGTCGGAATACGACTGCGCATGCATGCAGGCAGTAAGAGAAAAAAGCTGGCCAAATCTCTAAGATGACGTCTTGAAATCCAATTTTTAGAGCAAAAGTATGAAGTGTGTGACTTTTTGCGACCAAAAAATTATGCGACTGACCTTTCACAATGGACGAAAAAAAGCAAGATAAGCAAACCTGGCGTGATAAAACCATTAACTTTCGAATACATTTCTTTTTTTTTGCAAATTTGTGAGTTCGGTTGGCGTTTTTCTGACATGCCCACTAATGTAGGAGTTGCAGAATGTGTCAATCAAACCAACGCTAACAAAAAAGGGGAAAGCAATTGTGTTGCAAAAACTGTTAAAATGTTAATACAAGGCTCTGGGTGAGTGTTCACTGTTGTACGAGTGAGAGTTTCGAAAGGATTTTGTGGATGTAGTCAAACAAAAACAAGAAAACAAAACCACATTCAATCCAGACCACTTACTGAAGCCAATGAACAACTTTATATTAACAAACACCTGTGACGTAGTTGATCAAATGCCAAAAGGCCGAGCCGATAAGTTTTGAGATTTAGAACTTACAGCCTTACAAAAGACCGAAGACAAACTACAAATGGTGAACAGAGCTGAGCAACGTCTGCGCATGGGTCAACTAGTGTCGAGTGCAGGCCACTTCCTCAGACTACGAGCTATTTCTTCTGTCAACCGCCCCATTTTACGCGCAATCTTTTCTAGATCTTACTAACCTTTAAAACCCATTGTCAGAGAAGCAAGAAGTTGCGAAACAGATGACGCCTTTTATCGCCGAATGCTCGAATTTAAAGTAATGTTTGACTTTGTGTACATCCCTTAACCTGTAGTATACAGGAGACATGTTGTTTCTCAGTTGTTTTTCGAGTATATAAGGAAGAACAAACATACAGTTTCCAGGGAAACTCTTATTCATAGCAGAAAACCAATGTGCTCATGGTAAGTTATAAAATTGCCGCCATTTCCCATACGTTGCAGCTGTAACTCCCAAGTCCCGATCGCGGGCTCACATGCCCTTTTTAGCGCTATTTAACTGGTGCTGAAGTGGTGCAAGTTCGCGTGAAACACCGCCCACAAAGCACTTTGGGATCATGGGCAAAGCTGCGGGGGACGTCGATCCGCCTCTCAATCAACTACACAAAGAAACAAACAAGCATGTCTTTCACAATTTTCAGTAAATTACTTCAAAATAATATTTCCTCAAAACAGCACCCATGTTTACTGAATATGCGGCTATGGACCGCCAGGGTATTCTTTTCAGGTTGATTTGGTCTGAAATACGGAGTATGGCCTGGTGTTATAGTGTAAAAAATGGGTATAGCTTTCGTGCATAACTTGTGCGCCATAAGTTTTAGTTCTCTTTTAATTCCTTCAAGATTTGGTCTGTGGAGTATAGAAAATCGCTTTTTCGGCTCTGAAATAATCTTGGTTTGAAGGAATGAACGACATACCCGAAACCCAAAATACAGGTGGGTACCTCCCCTTGTCAAAGTTTGGTCTAATAAGCACCGAGGAATGTTTTGTCAAAATTCCTTGTTCGTAAAAGTGAGGCACTCGTTCGAGATATCATTTATTTTCCTGTAAAATCTTACAATAGGCTCGTTCTCCGCCGAGACTCTGCGATAGTCCTTAATCTAACTACATGTGTCAAAACTGCAGCTATAAGAGAGAGGCGTTTATTTGAGTAGGTGTGCATTACACATAAAGTTGGTATATAAACTGGGCCGGACAATGGAGATGACGTTTATTACAGAGATAGTACTGACTCGTTAGAGGGGGCGTCTCTAGTTAAGGGAGCGCATTGGAATAAATAGGGTACCTGACAAACAATTACTATAAGGTCATTCCTTCACATAAATCACTACGGGTGTCCAAGACAACATTACAGTTTCTGTGGGAGGCAATTATACATCATAAAATGTGTTCCAACATCTATTTTTAAGCTTGTCAAAAAAGGTGTCCATTGTTTTGAGTTCCTAAATGTGAGTTTGACACTTTCGTTGGTCTTGTACTAATTCTCCAAAAACCGAATGTGTGACCAACAGTCTTCAATTTTGTAATTTATTATTTACGAACACACAGTCGTTAACACGGACAAATTAAATTATCACGAAGTATCACGAAGTATCACGAAGTATTACGTCTACGTCACGTATTCGTTGTTCTTTGTTGTTTGGGTTCTGGGAACAAAACACGGTGACATTTTCTTTGAAACATTGCCCATAGAGAATTGCTATCCAGTTTTAGAGAGCTGATCAGTGGTACCTGCTTGGGTATTTCCTAAGCCGTGAACGAAGCCAGCAGGTGCTCAATCGTTTTTAGCTTGTTACATTTAGCTATTAGCAAAAGTAACATTCTTATCGCCTTGCGCGTTTTTCAGGACTCAACCCAGTTTGGAGAACTATGATAACGAGACATGACATGGCTTTTCTAAATCTGACTGTGTCAAGGACTTCTTCCAGTACCCCCTTTCAATAACGGCAGGAATTCTTTCGCTTCGAGGAGTTGGGCTGGTGCTCATTTTAGAGTTCACATGACCCGTGTTGTGTCTGAACCAACAATTAGTTGACAGAGCCAATTGATACAAGCCGGGACATTACGTGATATTTTAACGCCTCCCCTCTTGTGAGAAACTCGGATTGATGTTCAAACAAAGCATTGTTCTAAAATGCAGGTCTACGGAAATTATCTTCGCATTTTCTCTCTTGTGATTACTTATTCTTTTTCAAGCGGCCAATCGACTCTTGGTCAAGGTAAGGACATAATTAAGTTAGTAAATACACAATAAGAAAGGTAATGACAGACAAAACTTAAAGAAACTGTCGTGATCCATTGCAATATTGTTCCTACTTTCTTCCCATAAAATCCCTTAGCTAATTCCACACCACGCTGTGTTGGAAAATAGCAGTTACTTGGAAATTGCGGAAAAATCATCTCTATATAACGTTATTGTTCTTGTTCCTTGGTAACAGCAAAAACTTGTTTGAAAAGAACATGCTTGGATCGAATAAAGCAGACTGCGGGTGAAGCTCGTAAAATCTACTTCAATTCGAGCACCCGCCGAGACGTTGAGATCAGAAAAACTGTAATATCTACCTTCTTAATCTTAGATATATTCCTAAAAGCACAGATTGTTTAAATCACTTTAGTTTCTTGGAAAAACTGCGGTTACTTAAAATGGCCGATTTAAGAATGCTGAAAGAAAGGGGTTATTGGTTGTTATAAGAACGTTTTTCTGAAGTGTTCAATACAAACGAGAATCGTAGATTCGAGCAAGCCGAAATAATTGCAAAAGGAACAGAAACATGAAGCCACAGCTTATGGTGAAAAAATAACAACATTATCGAGAAACGAATCGCACATTTATCGTAAAATCTTTTAATGGCTGTTTGGCGCTGAAAAGTAATACGTAGCGGACTCTCTGGCACCATAAACTGCAATTCGCAAGTCTCTAACGAGCGACGCTGGGCTGCCTGCGATATCACCTTGGATTTCGCCCTCCTTGCCCACCCCTTCTGGCAATTTTGCCTTTTCTCCAGAAAGATCTACTACTTCATAAAGAAAATATGAACTGGCATGTTCTTCGCCGTATTGGTTGAGCTTTGGACTGACGCCGTTCACTGGACACTCACCAGCTCAAGATGAAGGGCTGGCAAAGCTCTTGCGAATTCTGGCTTTCTCTCGAAACTCAAATTAAACCCAAACCCACATGGCCAAGAAAACAACTTTTCAGTTTATGGTGCAATTATTTGAAGAGTTTGCGACACTAGATAATTAGTTCAGCAGGGGATCTAATCATCTTCTAAAAATGTGACCGACCAATCAGAGCGCGCAAGCACTTGTGCACGTGACGGGGCGTCACTGTCCACGATGAAGGCAAATTTGGTTGCGGAAAAACAAAAACAAACAAATACCTTATGAAAAGGGAAAAGCACGCGAAGTTAAAGATAAAGTGGTTAAACCAAAGAGAATTGATCGGAAGGATTTTTTTTTACCAAATAGTTATCAATGATGTGAGAACGACACGCAGTTTAATTGCTCAAGAAGTCTTTTCAACTTCTGCCGAAGTTTCTGATCGATATGGACCTTACAGCAGCTACTGTTATTCGACTTCTCCGGCAAATAAGGAAAGTTTTAGATAACAAGAGTTTAACATCGACGAAAGATCCATACAGTAAAGGTTTTTCTTATAAAAGAGAAACACCTATGTTGCTGTTAAATACCAGCCATAACAAGTACCTGTCGCGATTTCTTGTTTTGACTGGCCGGCAAGCTAACACAATACCGTGTGTCATAACGATGATTCACCTTTGAGTCACCGAAATATTTTTATAAAATCAAAAAAGCAGACTGGTTTTAGTTACTTCCTGGGGTTCCCGCTTCAGTTCAGTAAGGATCTACTCTCAGAACGAAAGATCCTATTGGATCTTTGACAATATAGTTAACAATAGCTGACACGTTCTCACAATAAGTCATTGTAAGTTTGTCTACGGATGGTTAGGTTTATCGCAGAGGCAACAAGCGTCTCATTAATATCATAAGCTTGATTTAGTTTCTTTGAGGCCATAACTTGCCTTTCTTTGACTAATTTATTTACTAAACCAACAAAGTTGTAAATTTAATAGGGATATAAACGCCACTGTATTTGTAAAATGGATGGGCAAAACAGGCCCGTTGCCATGAAACTCGGGGGGAGGGTGAGGGGAGGTGCAAACCAAGGGCGGCTAGGTACTAACAATTCCTATGTTCCGTGTATGTCCGCCAGGATCCATCAAAAAAGGGAACAAGTTTCTTTAGTTTTGTAAACTGATGCTACTTTCACACACTACTCGCTGAACAGGTTTCAACTAATCATGATTGAAAACCATATTGACAGTTTAAAAAGACAGATTGGAATAAAACCTGTAAAAATAAATTGCTTTATCGTTACAACGTCCAAATGTTAACGCGTGAAAAGCTATAAACAAGTAACAGTAATAAATCTTTCCGTCGAACAAGTTTAAAATAATCATACCGGTATTTAGTGTTTGGTATGAGCGCGGTATGAGACTCTCATGACCGAACTTAAGGCACAAACGCACTGATGGCCTTTTTTCAGTCATTCCGATTTACGGTAGCGCCAACGGACACACTAAAAACGGACTACTTCTTCGTTTTAATGCAGACCTTTCTTGGCCCGTGCGGGCCTATGGGCCTGGACAAAATTCATAAACTCAAATACAGTCTTTTAAGGTACCACACACACCTTTTCATATACCTTCACTTTCTCGCTTATAGCGCGCTAGGTTTATAGTTAAGTCTCACAAAAGTATATATTTTCTGAAAGGTTATTAAATTTCCTATCCAAGAAAGCCATGAACATTTGAACTTGAGCTAATTTAAATCTAGTTGAGCCTATTTTTTTGAAAAAACAAGTTTTCTTAATGAAGTTTCATCTCAGAAACCAATTAACGCCTCCGCACAGTTTACACTTAATTAGAAAGAAAGAATATTGGTTTTCCAAAACGTGCCAGCGTTTTGCATCTAAGCGCGTTGTCACTTTTTTTATCATATTGCCAAGTGGAAATTGCTAATTGCTTTTAACCAAAACATGCATACAATGTATGTCAGTCTACAGTTGTATGCGACCTTTTGTTTCATTCAGTATAGCTTTAAAGTGCATATAGGATTTGTGCACATGTAAGTAACTGCACATACTGTCATTTTGAAGATAATTTGAGCATAACTTATGTTGAATGATATCCTACGCCTACCAAAAATGAGTCGCTTTCCTCTTAACAAAATAAGAACCTAGTTAAGAACCTGCATGTTCAGCCTATTTCCTGGTTTATAGCACTAATACATAAAAACCTGCTTAGGCATAAAAAATCTGGTTTTTTGATACGCGGAGCTTAACTGTACTCACCACACACCGAATTTCTCGGTTGCAAATTTGCACCGAGTACACTAAAGCCTAATTTACACTACACTGGATTACTGGTACGGCGTGGATAAAAAAGCACCCGTTTAATTTTATCCGTGCTCGGACTGCCTATTTTGGTAATCCAAACATAGATAAAATTGGTGCGAGTTACCACTTTCATCCGTGCGTAGTACCAACAATCCAGGGTAGTGTAAATGGGGCTTCGATAATGAAAGTACTAGTTCACAATAAATTCAGGGTTCTCCCAAACGAGACATTGTAAAGGGAGACAAAGATAAAGTAGGGGGAGAAAGAGCGCTCAAGGCGTGAACTTTCTAGGGAGTCTGGGGGCATGCCCCCCAGAAAATTTGGAATTCTACAACCTACAAAAACTTGTAGCCGGCATGATCAAGTCGACTATACGGAGAAAATCGCCGGTCGCCGGCTCTTCGGAAGAACTCTGCAATTACTTAGTTTTTTTCCCGGTGTGTCGGATTTATTAGTTTCTGCTTATATTTTAACTAGAGTACGTCAACAAAGATGCCTCCTTAGCTGGTACTGGATCTCCTTATCAAGGAGCGGAGCCCCAAGACTGGAGAAAAACGCTACCACTTCCGCCTTGCGCTCAGCCGGTGGAAGCCGGTCCATGTAAAAGGTCCATTGAAAGATGGTTTTACAACGTCACCAGTCAACAATGTCAGAAATTCATTTACGGAGGATGCGGCGGAGGGAGAAACAACTTCAGGTCATTTGAAGAGTGCCAGTCCTTCTGTATGTCGATTCAAGGTACAAAAAGATTTTTTTGAATGCAAATAACAAAATCTGTTAAGAATGCTGAAAAATCAAGGTGGGTGACCATTTCGCCAACAAGGTTTTTCAGAACAGAAGTCGGATTTGATGGTCAGATCGGCTTTTCCAATCTCAAGCCAGTCTCAGTGTATTGCAATAAAACTGCCTCTCTGAAGCCTCACTGTCAAAACCATTTATTGTGATTTCGCTTTTTTCAAAGAAACAGGCAATTGGGCAAGAGTGAAAGAAAAACACATCGTTGATTTTCACCAGAATTTGGATGTCTTTTAACCCGAGATACTGCAAACCATGAACTATTAATACAAGGTTAGATTTATTGTCCAAATATTATATTCCTTCAGTTGAACAAATTACGGGAAATTTAAAAACAATTATCAAAAAGCCAGCATTTGAAATAAACATTGAGGAGTTAACAAATACATGTAAACTCAACTTTCACAGGCTCAGAAATGCAGTAAAGGTAAAACAAAAAACAATTACTGATAAGTCCAAAAGCTCCCTTCAACGTTTACTTGGTGATTGTTTGAACATTTTTGTTACCTTTTGTTGTTTTTCTGTTGGTTGTTTTTTCAATTGCATTATGCTTTTACTTGCGACTTGACCTCTTTCATTACATGTACATCTTTATAAACAACATGATTATTATATAGCTACAGTGCCTACCCTAGATTTATTTAGCTTTTACAGTTACTTAATAACTACAGTAGGTAGCAATAATCCAACATGTGTATTTTTTCAACTTAATTGTCTGTAACTCAAGATTTTATTTATGAGGTATTCAATAAATTGTTGTATTGTGTTGTAATCCTCATATTTTTTTGTTCTATTTAATACAAAAAAATGTTGTCTTGGAAGTACAGAGTTAATTTAGTATTTAAGTTTCCATTGTACTGTAGTTGAGGATGTTGTTTTGAGCGTAATTATACATGTACTCATGACTTATCCATCCAGCCATCCTGAGTGATCCCAGTCAGTGTAATAGACCAATTTTGATATATTAAAATTCAGCCTGAAACAAAAGACATCAACACAAGGCTGTAGGCAATAATCCATAGAAACTCTATATTTTTCCCTTGAGCCTTGTGTTGATGTCTTTTGTTTCAGGCTGAATTTTAATATATCAAAATTGGTCTATTGTTTTCTTGATATGAAAAAGGTTAAATTGCATCATGGTAAATTTATTGTAGTATTGCATGAAAGTGGAAAATTACTTAGGCCATTGTTGCTGTGAGTTGAGTGTATCATTTAAAGCTGTGATAACAGCTATAAACAAAGCTTCCAAACTTCTTTTTTTCTTTTGCTGCTTTTAATATTTCTGCAAACTACACAATGTTTCAAGTTCAGTTGTCCACATTCTGTCAGTTCATTGAGTGCAAGACAATTACAACTTGACTGGGTACAAATTAAGTGTCTCTGGGGCCTGTACAGAATGATTAATTGCTCAACAGTCAATCAGTTTTGCATGCTCAGCTGCTGGAATGGCATAGTTGATTGTCAGCCTCACAGAAACCAAAAGTGAAATTTGGAGCGTGGATGTTTTTTTGTTATGCGATCTACTGTAGTAATATTTTTATTTCTTGCCTTTGGCCATATTAAAAAAAAACAATGTACTAGGTGGTGGCAAAAGGTCATTCAGTTCAGTTACATCTACACATGTATCTTTGAGCCCAGGCTGTGTTTGTGGTTACATGTATTTACATGTATCATCATTCCAAATTTGAGCCCAGGCCAGTTTGTGGTTACATGTATCATCACTCCAAATTTGAGCCCAGGCCAGTTTGTGGTTACATGTATTTACATGTATCATCATTCCAAATTTGAGCCCAGGCCAGTTTGTGGTTACATGTATCTACATGTATCATCACTCCAAATTTGAGCCCAGGCCAGTTTGTGGTTACATATAATTATGTATAATTATGTATCGTCACTCCAAATTTGAGCCCAGGCTCTGTTTGTGGTTGCATGTCAGTTATCTAAGGTCAAAGGTTCTTTGGCTAACTTGTTTCATATCAACATCATTAACTGTAATGTTTGATAACAGATTTTAGTAACAACGACAACACGAAGGCTTGCTGTGCTAGATGTTGAAACAGGAGAACAAATCTTGTCTTATGATAACTGTAAGTGGGCATTCTTTTCTATTCATTGTACAATACACTGTTTCAAAGGTATGACATGCTGTATAACTTTTTCAAGAAACCTGTGCACAATACTTTATTGGATGAAATGCTATATTATATCTCACTTAACACAAATTATGCCAACAGTTGTTATGTGCTTACTATAATGCTGCTGTGAGGCTTATCATAATTATGTAATGCTATTATGCAAGTGTGATCATATCACACCTTTGCTTCATCGACTGCATTGGCTACCAGTTAGGCAGAAAATGGCATAAATATTATAATAATATTATAGTTTTTCGCCGTACATTGAAGGTGGTAGTTTTATTTATGTCACTTATATTTATTTCAGAATTTGAGCTGGTGCACTTAGGTCTATAGATAGTCTCTTGCTGCAGCAGCTGACCTCGGTGTGGCACCAGAATTTTTTTTTTATGTGCACCCAAAAAGTAGAACAGTCTTCCTGTAGGCATTAGCACCGAAATTGAGATTTTAATCACAACTTGTAACATATATGTTTTACAATTTTTTTCACAGTTTCTCTTTTTTTATATATAATTATACTGGTATTATCTTAATTCCATATAAATATCCATAAATGTTTTGAACATGTAGATAATTTTAACTTTATAATGCATGTTAAGTGTGGCTGGGCTTTTGGGGAGAATATGCTTTACCATCTATAAAATTATTATTTATAATTATTATTAATTAGGAAATTGATTTACACCAAGTAAATATTTTGCCTTAATTCAACTCTTTGCCTTATTCAGGTGTATTTAACGGCCGGGATCGCACTGGCCTAGCTGTTGATTGCCAGGGGGGACCACACATAGCGACTTGTTGCTGTGTTAATGGTCGAGGACTGTCTCTGTTTGACTTGAGAATGCCTCTTCCCCTGGAGTTTGTCTATGATGTAAGCAATCAACTGCAGTACTCTTTAAAACCTGATCTGCTTTGTCTGTTATACACATTTTGTGACTGCATACATGTAAAGTGTGTGTTCATTAAGTTGGCTGTTTTATGTTTTGTAGCTTCACAACTCTGTTATCCGAGATGTGATGTTCCTACATGACAGCTGGCCATGGTGCAAGGGACAAAGTGCTATGCTAACAGTATCCGAGGATGGAGTGGCAAAGGTGAGCTGTCAAACTGCAGAGAATGTCATGTACAGTAAGAAGCTACCTGTAAAGGCCACATTTCAAAAGGAATCATTCTGTACATGGTTGTAACTGAATATGGAAACACACCAAAACTATTTAATTTTTAATTAATATGTTTCATCGAGTTTTAATAGAAAAAAGTTTTGCAGTGTCTCTAATATATCAATGTTTAATACCATAGTTTATATATTTGTCAGGAAGAAACCTGCAATAGAATACAGTATGTAGCTTGTCTTTGGTCTCCTATTTTTCTGGCTATTTAGATCTCTACTGTTGATGGCCGAACATTACAAAGCATAGACATTGGCAGCACATTGTATACTGCAACACCCACACCAGAGGTGTTTGGCTCAATGGCAGATGATGGATTTTACAGTAAGTGGCACAATGTATATCTGAGATACCATATATGACATTACCGGTAACTAAAGCTAATAACTGCTTGATATTATATATAATGCAGATGCGCTCCTAGTTCTAATTAGTTCAAAGTGATTGGACAACTGGCCAACATTATTTTGTTGAATATTTTATATACAAAAACAGAGCTTTGATTTAATAGAGATTGTATTTATTCTTGTGATGGCTTCCTTCAGGTCTGCTTATGTTTGGAGGTGAGTCACTGACCTCTTTTGTCCCAGAAGTTGGTGTCCAAGAAACAATGAAAGAACATGGAAAGGATCCTCTGTGGAAAATTAGGTACATATATCTTACCGCGACTAGTGTTTTGGTTACCACCATACAGAAGGATACATATTCCTCCATGTGTGATCCATACTTTGTGCCCATTATTTGATCTGGCCAGATAGATAATTATAATGACAGTGGTGGTGATAGTGATAGTGATAGTGACGGTGGTAATGATACATTGTAATAGTAATACTAAAACAAAATATTATCTTTTGGGCGAAGGCAAGCTTCCGTTGCTACATGTATTAAAGTAGTTTTCAGGAAGGTCCTCCAAAGTTAACATGAAAATGCAAAATAGAACAGATTTTAAAATTAATAATTAAGTAAAACTCACCGTTAATTTTCTTTAGAAGGCTACAATAACATAAAACTGAGATATAAGCTAATCTTATTAAAGCTCGGCAGAACAATAACAGCTCTTTATGCCACAACCATGTGGTTAACTAGTCAGTGGCAGACGTGAACAGAATGCCTTTAGGGACTGAGGACTGTCTCATAATTATGGTGTTTCTATACTGAGTGCTTGTCTGTTTCACACTTACTAAGCGATGCTAGTGCACATGTGTTAGCATGTGACTTTTCTTAGAGACCTGTGTTTCTGGTAAAAGTCACAAAGAGACGGTGATTGGAAAGAGTCGTATTTCATTTTGCGGTGATTCAGGACAGGTGCATTGGAATAAAAAGAATTGAAACTATATGTAAAGTAACTCTTTCTTACATTCCTTTTCAGATATAACTCAAATGGCAGTACTCTTTTCACAGCTTGTGACAGAGGTGTGGTGAGAAAGTAAGTTCAGTTACTAATGACTTGGTCTTGACAACGGAACGGAAAAGTACTTGTGTAAGAACTTTTTAGGTTTTTTTTATGTATTATTAGTTTTAAAGAGCAATAAATGTAATCTGAAAGGCAATACACTTGATAATCTTCTCGTCATGAGAAATTGTTAGATTTTGGTTGCCTTCTTGTATATGTGTTTTTTCTATGTTTGGATTGGAGGTGATAAAGAGCTTTGATACAGAGAATGTGTTACATGTACATGTAGCCCTTATCAATACAGTATCAACAGTGACTGTGATAAAGAGATTTGTACACCGTAACGTTACATGTACATGTAGCCCTTATCAATACATTAACAACAATGAATGTGATACGGAGGTATTTACACTGTAACGTTACATGTGCATGTAGCCCTTATCAGTACATTATCAACAATGAATATGCTTACACTGTAACACTGTGGTTTTCTTTTTTAAGAACAAGATTACTTAACCGGAAATTCAAACCAATTTCAGGTATCGGCGGTTTCCTGACCACCATGAGTACATTGAAGATTTGTTCTCGCATGGATCTGATGTGGAGGATGTAGATATTTCGCCTTACGATGAATGTATCTTTTTTTGTTACATGAGATCCAGTGCTTCGTGGCTCGTTATCCTATGATCATGTGCTGATAATTAACTAGTAACCCTATTTCATGAAACACATCAGACCTGCTCGTATACAGACCCCTCCCTATCTACGGTGTACAAGTATTATACAGATTGATTCGTAATCCACGTGACTTTGTACGGGTAATACGATATCTAGTCAATGCTTATGATCAGCCTCATGTTGTCGGACTAATTGCATGTTATTACATCAGCCGTTATTATCGTATTTAGGTTCTCTTGTGATGTTCATGAAAAGTTAGCTAATCACGGTGTGCGTATTTGACATACACCCTTGGCAATGTACCAGTCTTTATTGTGTTACCCATATACCGACCGCTGCACAATACGTGATTTATTTGTGCATGCAGATCATAATCGTTTCGCCACAAATGAATGTAGTAAAAAGTTGCCCTTAACATGTGTTCAGATTTAGTTACAGCTTCCAAAGATCGTTCAGTTGGTGTCTATCGGCTAGGTCCTCCCAACCACGGTGTCACAGAGTATGGAGAACTCACGTGATGTTGGAAGCAATGGTTGTTCGTCGTAGTAAAGATGATTTACTACATTTAAAACCTGATAAGTGTCTTTAATGACAGGAAAAAACATCAACGGCAACATGAACAGTGTTGTCAAATGTTCTGTGTTATCTGAATCAGATCGCTTACACTCAAAACGCCACAGAACCACACGTTTTACTGTGAAATTGTTGGCGAAACTTACCCAAAACATTCCTTCCAGAAATGCGATACCGTTGCTGCTGCGTAGTTATAAGGTCCGGAGTTCACTTTATGATACTGGCGATCTAGCTGTATCTACACAGTGGTTAAACAGAAGTGGCAGGGTGGGTGCGACAAACTTCATGTTTGTGTATTAAGGACCAAGAGGTTGTAACTAATGACACTACCATATCCGAGTGAAAATGTAAGTTTGGTGCAGAAAACACAAATGTCATTCTTGTGAAGTGTTAATGATGTCCCCATATTCGCTTCAACCACGCATATGACACCGGCGAACGGTGTCGCCGTCGTGATAAGTTGAAAAACTATTGTTCTGTCGTCTAAGAATATAAAACGAACTGTCCTAGAAGTGCAAACTACAAGGAGGGGTTAAACCAAAGCCGTGGTTAAAAACTTAACACTATCTAAAGACTTCAAGATGTCAGTAATAAAAATGTTAAAACTGCCTCGCCTAAGAGTGTCCTTTCTGGACCCATGAGTATCGAAAATGTTTTCTGGTCTCGTCACAATCGCGAACAACAACCTCAGCTATAACTTCCCACAAGGTCACCTAACAGTTAACTGATTCTCTATACCTGAGCAGTCTTGGATCATCCTTGTGTAACCACGTGACCCGTGGATCATCCTTGTGTAACTATTTGACCCTCAACGCATGTGGATAATGGTTATGTAATCACTCTACCTCAACACTCGTGTATCATTCAACCTACATCACTAGTAGATCATCCTTGTGTAATCGTTTGACCCTCAACACACGTTAATCTTCCTTGTTTAACCATTTTACCTCACTGCATGTGAATAATCCGTAATGTGTAACCACTTTACCCCAACATTTGTGGATCAACGTTGTGTAACCTCGACACTGGTTGATAATCTATGTACAATCTTATTATATCAACAGTCATGGACCATCCTTGTTTAACCATTTTAATACCTCGCAATTCGTGGATCAACATTGTGCATCCCCGACACTAGAATTAGTTCATCTTTGTTTCATAATTGCAAAAAATACAATATTACAAAAAACAGAAAGAGAGCGTGTGTTCCTTTGAATAATTAACTAATAATTACCTACAGGTCCGTTGATGTTCTCGGAGAATTTGAATATCAGACGATCGCACTTGTCTAATGGAATAGAAATGGCGAAAGAAAGAACAAGCGCGAAATTTCCGACTAGAATGTTCTATATGCCTCCGTCGAAGTGCCCTCTTAGCCATGTGATACCAATGGTATAGCACGTGGGCTCTTCTAACAACTTCTGAGAGGTGGAAAATTCACTGTTTACTGCTCCTTTCTCCCAAATATGGAGGTTGAGGCAGTAAATAGCC